>LIEC01008557.1:0-56833 GCA_001925005.1 Drosera capensis | reverse complement strand
CCCCACCATTTTCCCTCTCTCCAAGAAAGCTTTCGAGTCTTCATCAAGAATTAGTTTTCTCAGGAACATCGTGGTGAAGACGATGATTGCTGCAAGTATTCATTCTCTATAAGTGCTTCTTTTGAAAATATGTTGAGATTGTTTGGTGGATCCTGTGGGGATCGATTGTCATTGTATTTGTTGAAATCTGATTGCATCTAAAGATTGTTAAGTGATCCTGAAAACTAAATCTGTTGAACTATGATCCGAAATGATTTAGTGGATTTCCTTCTTGGTTAGTGCACTGCTAACAAGAGGAAGAGTGGATTAAGTTCAAATCAGTTGGTTAACATTGATTTGAGTGTAAACCACTAAAATTGTGTGTTTTTCATTTCTACTTTCAACTTTGTTGATTTGATCAGTTGAACGTTGTCTTGATCACTCATAGTTCTTTTATCATTTGTTTAATTAGTTGAAGATTCTTGATCGAAATTCATCATTATAACCTTAGATAGATTAGTTGGCAAATTCTTGATCAGATAACCAATTGGTTATTGTTTGTTGATACTTAGATTGTGATTTTCTGATCTCATCAGACTTGTGTGTTTGATCAAATTACAATTTTTCGCTGTGTAGATAATTTTTAGTCAAAGAATTTAATAACAGCCTCTTCACCTCCTTTTGCCTTTTCCTGATACAATCATGACTTTACATCTTGATCCGAAAATTTCGGTCCTGAATCCTGAAGCATTTGTGGTTCCTGAACGTTCGGAGCATTCTGGCCATTTTTAGCATTGAATCTTGCATTTTGAGGAATATTAACTTCATTTTCTGTCATACCTAAATTCGCGAATTAGATTGGAGAAAACGTACGTCGAATGTTTATAGTGGAGAATGAGGAAGAAAGTGTTGAATTTGAAAACATTGGGTCGATCAAACGGCTCAATCTATAGAAGTAGGATGTTCGAATTGTCTCAATTCGAATTCACTCACGATCTTTCAAGCTGAGATATTTGTAATCCAACTACTTCTCAATTTCATTAAAATTCAAAAACAATATTAAAACATTTAAAAATCGGAATAATTTAAAATTTCGGTCCTAAATCCTGAAGCATTTGTGATTTTATGTTGTTCATCTTTATCCCAATTGCTTATCTAAAACCCTTTGTAGTAGTCTGTATTTAGGTAATCCACATTGGCCCTTTAACTGTGATATGCTATTCTATTGCATGTTTCTCTAAAATTCAACTTACTAACCTAATTCTCAACCTAAGCAACTAACCATAAGCATGTCCTACTTTAAGGTTTGTCCTACTTTGAGGTTTTGTTCATCTATTTCTATACATATGAAGGAATTGTACATTCCTAAAAGTATTTTTTGTAAAAATTCAGAATTGACTTTAAAATTTCCTTGCACATATGAAAAACACAATACATAAAGGAGGTTCATTGGTATCATCATATTTAACCAATAGTCTTAGTGTACGATTATCAACTTGTTGTTCCTGAATGTTCGGAGCATTCTCGCCATTTGTAGCATTGAATCTTGCAGTTTGAGGAATATTTACTTCATTTTCTGTCATACCTAAATTGGCGAATTCGATTGGTGAAAAGGTACGTCGAATGTTTATAGTGGAGAATGAGGAAGAAGGTGTTAAATTAGAAAACATTGGATCGATCAATCGACTCAATCTATAGAAGTAGGATGTTCGAATTGTCTCAATTCGAATTCACTCACGATCTTTCAAACTGGGATGTTTGTAATCAAACTATTTCTCAATTTCATTAAAATTCAAAAACAATATGAAAAATTTAAAATTCGGAATAATTTAAAATTCAATATTTTCAGAAAATAAAAAAAATATGAAAAAAAAATTAAAAAACATAAAATCGATTCATAGAAATAAAAATAGTTTCAAAGAACTAGTGGAGCTAAATAATGATCAAAATAGTCGAAAATAATTCTTTTGGCACAACGTCACCGTTCCATGGCTGTCAAATTAGAATATTTTATGCTTACTAACGCTCTAAACTTATTCTAATTAAATACAGTAACGGAAGCAAGGATCAAATGTAAAGGGACGGTTTGTGCAATTATTAAGCTTCTCATGATCACGACAGAATTCTCACAACTTTAAAAAGATGATAAATTTGGAAGGTTGATTTTGACTAATTAAATGACTAAGATTAATCTAAAATAGTCTACACTTATAGAGTAGGTAGATTGAGGTGTTTTCTTATGTGATAAAATGTATAGAAGTCCATTAATTATCTTTTAACTTTTTAGGATCAATCATTGATGAATATCATATATATTAGTTATTTAGATAGGTTTGGTCGTGATACCTTTAGCCATAAAATATCACATTCGTTTAATTATTAATTACCAATGAGGTTGTATAATTAACCTAATCTATTTATTCCTAATATACCGATGAGCTCGTATATATCAAAAATAAATAAATTGAATCAAAGCAAGTGAATATACCAAATATGAAAATACATAGCAATGAGCTTAAACTACTATATTCACATTCAATCAATCAGACAATGAGTTTAAATCACGAGTTGTTATTTTGTTACCAATTTAATCATTTAGTGCAATCAATAGTTAGATTATGATATTAATAGACGACCAAAATAATTGATTGCATAACTTATTGATAACTAAGATTAGATTTCATGCATCAATCATAATATACGAATCTGGTTTCATTGATCTAACTCATGATTCAAAATTAGTAAGAGTTTTATTAATCTATCCAAACTATTTGTTTCTTCATTCATGATCATCATCATTATCACATTGATCATCACAAAATGCACTATCAAATCAATAAACTGAAATGAATCATAGTAAGAAGGATAATACAATGTTGTAAATGAAGATCGGATGACAAATCGATGAGATCCAAAGCTTTACACCAAGATCCAATCTCCAATATCCAAAGCAATGAAAATAGTAAACTAAACTAGGGTTTTTAGAAAATGAAATATGGGCAAAAACCTCGAGAATACGACTCCCTTAAATGATAAAAAAAATTAAAGGGTATTTATAGGAAAACACGAAGTCATTCAAAATTCAAACAAAAACAGCAAGAATCTTTGGTGTATACCCCTATAACGGTCGTTACAAGCTCGGACTACATTGAAATTTCCAAACTTTATGGTTGTAATGATCGTTGCATGTTATGGTAACGGCCGTTACATTGCTTGCCTAGTCCTGTATGAATTTCTTGGATTGACTAAACTTGTCATTTATCAGTTGATAACGAGTGTTTGAACCAGTATAAATCATGTGTTCCTTATTTGTTTTTCATTGCTGTGAGCTATTAAATTTGTTTGAAATTAATCATAACAAAAAAACAGAGGCAAACTCACCGAGTTTGAGTCTCTTCTATAAACTACCTCAGTAGTCTACAAACAACATAAGTGGTTGAAAAAAATAATTCTATTGTTTGCACTGATAAGTTTTAATACAACCATGCTTCTGATGCAGTTAAGGGTTGGACAGCTTCAAGCACAGCCAATTCCATTTCTGCATTAAAGATAGGAATGACTTGTGAATGCCATAGTTGCAGTAGTCCTTATTGTTAATGTACTTGCAGTAGAGGTGCTCTGTGGTTGCTCAGTCTGCATCCTTCTGAGCTTGGCTTCAATGGCTTCAATATTTTTTCTTGTGTAGCCTTGTGTACCTAAGCTGTGCTTGTGGTCCTTCTCTGACTTCCTGATAGATTTTCTGGGCTTTCAGAATGAGATTCTGAAGGTTTTCATTAGCAGTAGCCTTCAAATACTTCAGTACTATGTTTGTGTCATGAAGTGCTGCAATCTCTGGCTCCTTTGGTGGTAAGGTCTTTGAGGATGATGCTTCAATTACTGCTATAGTGTTGGTCCTTGAGAATTAGCTTCAGTCTGCTCTTCTCTTGGTGTAGACTGTGCTTCTACCTCCAATTCTGTAGGCTGTGTAGAATGGAGCTCGGATATTGTTTGCTCTTCTAAGGTTTGCAAGATAAGCTTTCACCTTGTCTCTTTTGTTTACTTCGGCTTGTCTTCTGGTGCCTTCTTGATCATCTTCCCTTTGGCCTTTTCAAACTTTTTATTGCCAGGCTGGTCTGTAGCCTTTGTTGTAGTCTGCACTGCTGTGGATTTCTTTGAGAAACCTATCAGCTGCTTCCCAATCTTTCGACATCAATATACTTACCTACAGTCCATGGCCTTCCCTTTTTATCAGAAATCTTGAGCTTTTCTTTGAGGATTATGCTTATAACCCTTTCAAACAAAGGTTTTCTGGCCTCTGCTACTTTTTCCAGTTGATACATCAGTAGTTTTGTCCCAATTGAGTTTGTGGTAAGGATTGCACATATTATTTCTTGTTGATCAGAGGCGATCTGATCTATTGAGAACTCCCTTGATATGATCACCTTCTTGACTACATCTGCAAGTAGTTTGTGTGTTTTGGACAAATACTTCTTCATTTTCTGTATTCTTTCTTTCTGTCTGTCCTCGCTTAGCATTGCATGTCTCTCATCATTTACCACAGAGATTTGGATAGCTCTCTGGTTCCTTTATTTAAAACTCTGAAGAGTTGTTCGAAATCATTAGGAGTGATGTTGATCCCAATTAGTCTCGTGGATAAGTATGTCATTTATTGAAAGTCCTCTGCAACTTTTATCTTTTTTATGAAGTCAAGTACCTCTTCGTCGTATATTCTATTATATTTCTCACAGAAGTGCTTAAGGCCTCTATCATGAATCAGCTAGGATATTTCTTTCACTTCATCTGATTCATACTTCAATGTCATGAAATCCAGATCCAGTCTTAAGATTTGTCGCTCTTAAGAGGAGTATTAGATTGGACATGCCATTTTTTTTTTTGAGAAATCAAAAAGAATTTTCAAGTTCATGAAAATGAGTTCTCAGACTTCGCAAACTAGAATTTGTAGTAGAACGCAAGAGAGAAAGAGTATTAGAATGCTTAGAGTGAGACTGTAAAAGTATTTTTGGTTGAAAATTTTATCAAATTTATACTCTTTGAAAAAGTTATCGTTGCCATTTAACAACTAGCCATTGTGCAGATTCAGTTATTGATTTTGACTGTTGTGGAATTTTAGGCAATCACTTTTAAAACGTTATTTTATTTCAAATATAGAAATGCATTAGAGTAAGAATAATGCTGATCTGTATTCCACATGTCCAGTAGAACAATAGAGCATTTTATTGAGTAAATCAATCATATCCAATTTAGCTCGTAATTGAATAAATTTGCTCTCATCAAGAGACTTTATGAAAATGTCTACAATATGTTTTTCTGTTGAAATACATTCCAATTTAATATGACCTTTTTGTACATGATCTCTAATAAAATCATATCTTACATCAATATGCTTGGTTCTGGCATAAAAACTGGATTTTCTTAAATAGCCATTGTAGAGGTGTTATCATAAAATATTGGAGCTTTAGAAAATATTATAATGTAGTCTACAAGTTGTGACCTTATCCATAGTACTTGTGCAACAGAGCTTCCTATTGCTATGTATTCTACTTCTGCAATAGAGGTTAACAATGTGGTCTGCTTCTTGTTGAACCATGAAATCAGTCAACTTTATAGCCTGCAAAATCTGCATCTGAATAATCTGTTTGTGTAAAATCTGATTCCCTATGATACCATACACGAAGAGGTGGAGTTCCTTTGAGATATCTCAGAATTCTTTATATACCCACATACATAGACTGAGTACTGCATGTCTGATCTATTTGTAGTAAAGTATGAAAGGGAGCCTATTGTTTTCATGTGACTTGAATTTTCTAATCCATATTTCTTGACTGTGTTTTTTAGAAACTTGGCTTGATTTATAAATATTCCACTTTATAACTGTTGTACCTGAAGTCCAAGAAAGTATTTCACTTCTTCCATTAAACTCATTTGAAATTTAGATTTTATTAGTGCAGCCAAATGTAATGTAATCAACATAAATTTGTACAAAGAGTATATGTTCTTTATGTTTCTAAAGAAATAGGATGATATCTACCTTTCCTTTGAGGAAGGTATTTTTCACATCCATGTGATAGACCTTGAATCCTTGGTATGCCACATAGGTAAGGAACATTCTTATTGCTTCCAATCTTGCAACAAGGGCCAAGGTTTCATCAAAATCAATTCTTTCTTCTTGTGAGTAACCTTTTTGCCACTAAGCCTGGCTTTGTTTCTGATGACTGTTCCATTTTCATCAGTTTTGTTTCTGAACACCCACTTGCAGCCAACAACTGGATAATTTTTGGGCCTTGACACTAAATACCATACTTTATTTCTTTGAAACTCATTTAGTTTTTTTTGCATGGAATCAATCCAGTTTGGATCACTTAAAGCCTCATTAGTTATCTTTGGTTCCATTTCTGATATGAAACATGTAGACAGGAAATCTCTAGTTTTTGCTCTTCTAGTCTACACAGGTGCATTCTTGTCTTCAATGATGTCATCTTGTGTATATGTCTTGATCTATCTCCTTTTGTCTTGATCAATGGTTGTGTGTTTCAGTTGTTGTTGTATAGTGGGATGCTCCGACTCTGGTGCATTATTATTCTCTTCAGTGTGTGGAGATTGCTCAGCCTTTTTTGCAGTTTCAGAGCTCTTGTCTACATCCTGTTCATCATCTATGCATGCAATTTCCTCATCAAAGATATTAGCATCACGCATGGATATTTCAGATTCATCAAATGACACATGAACTGACTCCTCCACTATTTGTGTTTTATTGTTATATACTCTAAACACTTTATTAGTTGTGAAGTATCCTAAAAAGGTTCTCTCATCTGTCTTACTGTCAAAATTTCCTAGATGATATTTATCATTGTATTGTATATAGCATTTGTATCCAAAGGAATGATAGTATTTGACACTTGGTGTCTCTCCTTTCCATAATTCATAGGGAGTTCTTTTTATATAGTTTATATATGACATTTATTTTGGGCATAGCATGCAGTGTTTACTGCTTCTTCCCAGAAGCTTTTTGGTAAGTCTCTATTAGCAAGCATTGTTCTAGCAACTTTTATAAGTGTCCTATTTTTTTCTCTACTACACCATTTTGTTGAGGTGTTCTAGGTGCTGAAAAATGTTTGATGCCATGATCATTGCAGTAAACATTTACTCATGTTTGATCAAATTAAGTACATGATCACTCCTAATTATGATTATTTCAGTGTCCTTTTAATTTTGAACTTGCCTCAAGAATCTAGTTAGCAGACTCTAAGTTTCACTTTTTTTGTGCAAGAACATTACCCATGCATATCTTGTATAGCCATCTATTATAATTAGGGTATACTTCTTTTTGTTCAAACCTTCTACTTTTACTAGGCCAAAAAGATCCATATGCAATAGCTCTAATATTCTACCTGATTCTGATGAGTTTAGGGGTTTCAAGCTTGCTCTAGTCTTCTTTCCCCCTTGGCATGGTATGCACTACTTATCCTTTTTCAACTTGATTTGAGAAAGTCCTCTCATCAGGTTTTTTGAGGATAATTTAGTTATAGTTTTCAGAGGTTTCTTGAAGTGCCTCCTTCAATTCCTCTAAGGTAGCATTTGAGTTGGAGAAATCAAATAAATGTTGTTTTCTTCATTCTTGGCCATGAGATAAAGCTAAGCATTAGAGATTATCTCTTCATCATCTGAGTCTCTCTCACTCCAGGTTTAGCAGCATAAGCCTTGGCTTTTTCTTTCCTACCAGTGTTTCCTTTGCCATATTCCTTTTTTGTTTCTCTGGGCAGACGATTCCTGTGTAGATCGTCTGGATTGTGGCACTGGCTTTCCACAGTTATAACAGACCTCCTACTCTGATTCTTTGTCCTTTGTTTAGAAGTTGTTTTTGAGTTTTTCTTCTTCTAATATTGCTTGTTCACTTGCAGACGAGGTGTCACTGGTTTCCTCTTCTGTCATGCATCTCAGAATTTTTTCTTGAGATTTAAAGGCTAGAGTTTTCTTTCTAACTTCATCAATTTGTCTCTTCTACTCAACTTCTAGGTTGTAGGTATGCAACACACCATACAGTTGTGCCAAGGACATCTTGACAACATCCTTGGACTCCTTTATTGATGTGGTGTTTATTCTTCAGATATCACGAAGTGATCTCATGAACTTTAGGTTGACTTCCTTGTTGTCAAAAGTCTTTCCTAAAGTCTTGATACTCCTGATGAGTACATTGAACCTCTCATAAAAGCTGGTCAAGTTTTTATCTGATCTCATTGAAACCCAATCGTACTACTACATAAGGACATCCTTCTTGTTTTTCCTGATTTCATTTGCTCCATCATTCCGGAGTTGTAGAGCGTCCCATGCTTCCTTTGCAGTGGTTGTATGAACCACTATTTCGAACATATCATCATCAAGAGTTTTGAATATTTGATTTCTTGCCCTTCTTTCCACCAACACCAGATCTCATTCCTCTTTTATCCAGAGGAATTTGGGCTTGTCCACTTCGCTAGATGCATCAATTGGATTTGGCATATTTGGCAGGTATAGTCCATCTATAACGATCATGTATTCTTTCATCTATTGAATCCAGATGTGCAAGAATCCTCAACTTACAATGATTGAGCATGCTGGTGGTTATCACTGTTGGGACATTTGGGTAGCTTTGGAGGAGCCATATTTTCTTCACAAAATAAACTGTTAGTAACTTCTTTGCAGAAATAAATCAAAAGAAATGACCTTTTCTTTCCAAAACTGTTAGGTTTGGAAAGTCAGGCTCTGATACCAATCATAAGATCCATAGGTACAACCTAGAAGGGGGTGAATTGTTTGTTTTAAAATTTTTCAGTCTAATATAGCGGAATGAAGAATTCCAATACATTGACGTTCTATGTAGATTATTGAGGTGGTCTACAACAGAGACTTAAACTTTGAGAGTTTGTCTCTATTTGTTGTTGTGATAGATTCCTAATAGTTTTAATAGCTCAAAATAATGAAAAGAAAATAAAGAACACATGATTTATAGTGGTTCAGACACTCATTATCAACTGATAATCGAGAGCACTATACAGTCTTCCCTTGGTATCAGTTTAGCAAATCCAAGAGGTGAGTTCATGATCTTCTTGTTTTTTACATACAAGATAACCCTTTTACAAGCTAATTGACTTGTCAAAGGTGAAGAATCTAGATCCTTTGTATAGATCCTTGACTATACTCTGCTACAGCATCTATTCTTCAATCCAGACTAGTGAACACTCTTCTTCCTGCTCTTCAATTCATCTCACTTGAATAGTTTTGAATTTAGAGTGATTTTGCACTCTTGTATATTCAATCTCTCATTCAACAGCTTCCAAAGCAGCACTGTTATTTGAGCTCTTTGATCCCCTTTTATGGACTGAGGGAATGAACCCGTGATTTGTGTACTTGATCTAATTGTGATAGTTTGTCACATGTGAACCTTCATTGATATTGACAGCTCATCTTTTTAAAATCCTTGTACTGTCACTCTGAACCTCAAACATTTGATGTGATTGATCCTCAGATTTCTACCCCAACCTTAGCAACCATCTCTCCTACACTTCAGTTTGCTGTCACTCAATTCTGGTTAGACCTTGTCTGCACCCAGTCATTATTGTAGCACCCAGATTTGATGCAATCCATGCATTGTCGTGTTGTCCTTGTCATCAAGATTAATCCCGGATCCTAAAGCATTTGCAAGTCTTTTATTGCCCATGCAAGTCTTATCTGCTTAGTCTAAATTCTCTATAGTAGTTTGCATCTAGTGGCCCACAATGCTCTCCATCTGTGATCATCTACTATCCAGCATATGACCTAGACTAAAGATACCTACCTAATTTTGAGCCTAAGCACACTAACAACATAATGACTAATATTTCTTTGTTTTGTTGATCAATTTCTATATAACTCGAGGGATTGCACATTCCTATCAACCTTTTCTTTGCACATTCCAAAACTGTTAGGTCTGGAAGTCAGGCTCTGATATCAATTGTAAGATCCACAGGTACAACCTAGAGAAGGGTGAATATGTTGTTTTAAAGGTTTTCAATGTAATGAAACGGAATGATAAATTTCAACACACTGATGTTCTTTGCAAACTAGTTAGGTGGTCTGCAACAGAGACTTTAACTTTGAGAGTTTGCCTTTGTTTCCTATTGTGATTGATTCCTAACAGTTCCAGTAGCTCTAAATAATGAAAAACAAATGGAGAACACATGATATATACTGATTCAAACACTTGTTATCAACTAATAATCGAGAGCTTTGTCGAGTCTTCCCTTGATGACCAGTTTAGTCAATCCAAGAGGTGAGTTCACTATCTTCTTATTTTTTTCTTACAAGACAACCCCTTTAGAAGCTAGCTAACTTGTCAAAGGCAAAGAACCGAGATCCTTTGCATAGATCCTTCACTGGACTTTGTTGTAGCTTCTGTTCTTCAGTGCAGACTAGTGAACCCTCTCTTCCTATTCTTTCATTCAGTTCACTTGAACAGTTTTGAATTTAGATAGATTTTGCACTCTTGTACGTTCAATCTCTCATTCAACAACTTCCATAGCAACACTGTTCTTTGAGCTTTTTGATCCCATTTTATAGGATGAGGGAATGAACCCGTGACTTGTGTACTTACCTGATGGTGGCAGCTTGTTACATGTGAATCTTCACTGATGTTGAAAGCTCATTTTTTTCAGATTCTTGTACTGTCACTTTGACCTTTGATGTGATTGATCCTCAGACTTCTGCCTCAACCTTAGCAACCATCTCTGTTGCACTCCAGTCTGTTGTAACTCAATCTGCACTCAATACCATTGAGACCTCGTGTGCATCAAGTCACATCTACAACCTCGTATGTACCCAGATTTGATGCAATTCATGCATTGCTGTGTTGGCCTTTGTCTGTAAGATCAATCTCAGATCCTAAAGTATTTGTAGGTATTTTATTGCACATGCATGTCTTAGCTACCTAGCCAAAATTCTTTAAAGTAGTCTGTATTTGGTGGCTCATAATGCTCTCCATCTGTGGCCATCTCTCAAGGAGCACAACATTAACAACCAAATTCAGATCAGATGGTGTCACCCCTCAAAATCCAAATCACTCCAATGTCCATGTTTGGACTACCTCAATCGATTGAAGATCCTCCTTCAGTGACCTATCCACAATATTTATTGTATGGCTCATTGCCAATGTCTCCATGACTCCTCAAACGGCTGCCAAAAGTCTCAATGAGGCATTTAAAGAAGTTCAGCATCTCAAGTCCTCTCCATAACCAAAGATTATGGCTAGATTGTCCAAAAGACCCCCATCTCATGAGCCTGAATCAGATGTATCAATCATTGACCACAAATTCCAACAACTCAAGTAGAGCATCTATGATATGCACGAGTGGAAAAAGGATGCATTTCATGACCTCATGATATATCTCTAAACGCACGTATTTTATTGATGCTAAACCTATTATTGTCATATTTAACTCTTTTATATTGTGTTTTTAGTTTAGTTTATACTTCTGTTTGTGAGTTTTTATCGTAGATTTGATCATGGAGTTGATTGTGAGAAGTGATGATGAAAGATGATATGAAGATAAAGCTTTGGACAAGATCTTGGACGTGTTTTGAGGCTTTTTTTGATGATCCAAGATGTTGATTTGATAAATTATTCATTTGCGGACACGTTCGTGGTTGTTTTAATGATATTTTGATGTGAAATGTGGATGATTTGAAGCTGTAAAAACCTATCTTGGAGTGTGTAGCAACTTGCAATACACCTGTAATAATGTTCATTACAAGCTGGAAGTCAATACTGGAGCAGTTATGCAATGTAACGACCGTTACACTTAACGGTAATGACCGTTACTACTTAAACATCATAGACTTCGAAGAAGCAAATCCTATAATGACCGTTATAGGAGGCTCATATCGGTCGTTACGCAGGTTAATGTGTAGATTCTATTTGTTTTCGTTCAAATTTTGAATTGCTTTCGTGTTTCTATAAATCCCCGTGTAATTTATTTATTTTAGGAAGTAATTAGATGTGATTAGGGGTTCGTTTCCAAAGCTTCACGTCAATTTCATTTTAACAAAAACCCTAGGTTAGATTCTTCGATTTCTACGCTTGTGGAGTCCGAATCTCGATGTAGGGCTTTGGATCTCTTCATTTTGTCATTCAATCTTCACTATTCGACGTTGTGTTGTTCTCCTTTCTCTGTTTATCTTCAGTTTACAGTGATGATAATGCATGTTAATATGACGATTGTGATGATGATTGATGTCATGAGTGAATAAACGCTTCATAGGATAGATTAACGAAATTCTAGTTAATACGGATCATGAGATGAACTAGATCACCAAAACCAGGTTCGAATATGATGATTAATGCATGAAATCCTACCTTAATCATTTATATGTTATGGAATCTAATAGATTGATCACCTATTGAGGATATAACCTAACTATTAATCGTGCTACAAAGGGATTTAATGACGATTGGAGTATGGAAGGATGTTTTTGGCAATGGAAAAAAATGCTTGGGTGGGATACAGTCTTAACAAAGAACCAGAAGACATATATTAGCCTCACATTAGAGCTCCTTAGCACCATTTGTTGCTCATTTAAGGAGCTATCTCCAGATGATCCGTATGAGGAGGCTATTATATTCCAATTGGCAGGTGTATAATGCTTTATGACGATGGATGAATTCTCCACGATTTACGGATTCAAGCTTAGAGGAGAACGAGACTTGCCTGATGACTTTAAGGGACACAAAAACTCCTTCTAGGAGGCTCTTAAGGGGCAAAGAGAGTTTGATCCTAAATATGCTAAAAGCACTTAGTTCTACAACCCATCAATATGCACTATGCATTGGTTCATCGTTAATACCATTATAGGGAAGGAGAAGAGTCAGGGATCTGTATTTGAGAAGGAGTTGTGGATCCTCTATTCGATGTTATATGGTCTTAATGACTAATCTGAGGAGTCCCGTGTATGCACCAGAGCATTTATAGCTCGCAGAGTGATGTATCACACTACTCCATGAGTAGAAGCATAGTTGTTGTGGGAGGCTTGATTGTTCCTTTGGCGTAGTATTTCAAGATTGATATGAGTGCAATTAAGACAGACAGACCGAGTGATGCTATTGGTTTGATACTCCTCAAGAACTCTGGTATGTTGAAAAGAGAGGGGAGAGACTACTATCTCCACCAGAGAGATCAGCATGAACCGATGAGACATCTAACACTCTTCCTGTGAACAGAATGTCCTAATTCGTAGGAACTAAGGATTCCCTAGAGTTTAGGCTGGAGAGCCTGCCTAGCCTAGAGCTGCTAGACCACCACCTCCTCTACCTTCACGTCAGGACGTGGACGTGTCTGATGCACTTGCTCATGAGCTTATAGATCATTCATAGTATTACCTGGGATTTCTAGTTCCTTATCCATGAGGTTATGAGCAATAGCAACAAATAGCCATATGAGCAGCCTCACTTTTTGCTAGCCATCGCCACCTCGGTACGACGGTCTTCCTTCTAGTTCATATTATGAATGGAGGGATGCTATTAAAAGGATAGAGGGGAACCAGAGGATGATAATAGAGGAGTATGCTAGGAAGAGCATATGGACCTGGATGAGCGTTCACTAGAGATGGTAGCAGCCATACAATGTATGAAATAGCGCTAGACTACCTTCTTTGACCAGTTTCCTTAGTGGAACTATCAACCTCCACCACCACCACTCATGTGATTTGTCATGTATTCTACTCTTAGATTCTCATGTCTATCTATTTAGGGACTTAATATAAATTAGCTTGGGGGTACGTGTCTATCGTAATTTCATTTTCACTTTCATGTCTAGTCAGTTGAGTCATTCTCATTCCTACTTTGAGTCAGTTGTTACTTTGAGTCTATTATTTCGTATTTTCAGTACTTGGTCGTTATACGAAACTCGTTTCATTTATGATATTCAATTCTGTTTCATATTGTTCTCGTTAATTTTCCTTCTCTTAAAAATTAATTAATTCAAGATAATTAATTTAAAATTCAGAATATTAATATAAAATTTTCATTTTATTCAATTAGTAACCAAAAATGCGTAGGAACTTAAAAAGTTCTAATTAATCAGAAAAAAAATATGTGTATCTAAAATCACCATCAAATCATCAAAAACCAAATCAATTCTTGATTCTAATTAAACCAACTAAAAAAAATTAATCAACCTACAAATTCAACAAATGATTAAATCAGCCTCAATTATTTTAATTAACCCAAAATTTAAAAGTAATTAAAAACACCTAAGACACTAACAAAACTTAAAAATACTAGGCCAACATAAATTAAACCACCAATGAAGGCGAAATTAGCTACTTTTCATCATTAAGATTGTTTTATGTTTGCCATGATATATAAAGATCATTATTCATCTTATATTTGAAAATGAAATTCCATTTGATGGTATTTTGTCTCTTTTATTCATCTACGCTTATTTATTTACACGATTCTCTTTTCTCGTAGACGCTTTCATTATTTTTTATTTTCTATAGTGAGAGAGAGTGTGTGTGTCTACTGATACTGGTGAATTGGATTTTTATTTAGACAGGAATGTTATCATAAGGGTAAATTCCCGATGTTCCACAACAAGAAAGAGAATTTTATGTGGAAAGAGTAGAGCGATGGATGGATGAAGAAAATGAGGATCATGTTGTGAATCCTGCACATCCACAGCCACCACCATCCCCTTGTAGTTTCGTTGCACTCAATTCCAAGTTATAATAGATTATAGAGGAGCAGCGAACGATCAATGAGGCGATTGAGCAACGTACGGAATAGTATAATTACACAATATGTATCATCCAACAACAATTGGAGTTTGAAGCTGGACGAGTTGATGATATGGTCAAGACGATCCACAATTGGCATGTGTTCCAGGGACATTTTCTACCCCATTCTTGAGCTTAACAACTATATCTTTTCTTTTGCGTTTAATTTTTATTTACATTGAGGACAATGTATAGTCTTACCTTAGAAGAGGGAATAGTTATATTAGTTTTTAATTTTTGCTTATTTTTGTTATTTCTCTGAGAAATTCATTAAAAAAACTACATTATTCTTGGATAGTGTGAAAAAAAGAGAAAAAAATAAAAAAACATTAAATTTTGGTCCTCTTAGGTGGGTTACACAAGAATTTTTAAGAGTTTTGTAACATGTTTCAACTCGAAGTAAAGAAGATGAGATAGTGTCATACTAGCAATTAGATGCCCTAAGTTCAAAACTAACTCGTTATATAGCGAAGTTCGTCCAAAGTATCATTAAGTTAGTATCCCTAGCAAGGCATATATAGGGGCAACTAAACATGGGATGTGAGGGCAACGATAAGACTAGACTCTTATAATACATTGAGCTTAAGCTACTAGCTACATGGTAGTGGTAAGGCGACAAGGTGTGCATCATAGATCATATCTTTCATTTCTTTTTGAAGCCATAACCCTTAAACCTCCTTTACCTAACGTTATTATTCCCATATTTTTTATTCCTTTCATCTCATATTCTACGTGATACGTTGTTTTGATTGGGCATGTTTATATTTTTCATTGGAGATGTTTTATATTTCTCATGCTATGAAACTCCACAAAAGAGCCTGTTTGAAGTTTTATCACATGTACAAGTCAAGATAGCGATAGGTGGGATATTTTGTATGGGATGGTTTGTTCATTGTGTTGTAATATGGCACACAGTGTGCCAAGGCCTTGCTGTCTTTATTTTTTGTTCATTATTCATTCATTTTCAATTAAAAAAGAAAAACACCAAAAGTGAAAAAAAAGAAGGAAAAAAAAGGAAATGTCTTTTGTTTTCTCTTTTGAGAGGTGATTTGAGAGGTTGTATGTATGGTTTATTATGATAGTATGTCTTTTGTTAAAGGCACAATGTCTTGATAGGTTAGATGTATAGATTCGCTATGACTTCACTCGTACCATATTGCTACCCTTTACACCCGAACTTCACATGACCAAATAGCCGACCTCCTTTCACCTACTTTGTTTATTTATTGATCCTGGACTTATTTTGAATCGAGATGCACAATTGGTTCCAATAAGAAGGTGGTTAATATGAGAATGCTTAAAGTTGGTTGTCTTATTTGGGTTGAACCCTTATATATATATATAATGTTGATGTGATCCTCACGATCATTAAGGGATAGTGAGTGATGCCTTGTTTAGTGATTACTTAGAGATACGAGGAAGATTTCATGCCTTGTTTAGTGGTGCCTTGTTTAGTGAATTGACTTGCAGAAAATGAAGTTATGACACTTGATTGTATTATTCTTAGAGATGTTCATATTACTTTGACCTTGTTTCTTCTTGTGTAATTTATTTTCTTAGGGATAAGCAAAGGTTTAGATTAGGGGAATTTGATGTGTGTGTAAACACACGTATTTTATAGATGTTAAACTTATGGTTTTATCGCATTGAGTCCTTCATATTGTTTTTAATTTTTTTTTGTGTCTCTGGACTTGGATATTATTGTTTGTGTGTTTTTGTGGAAGATTTCATCTAGAGAAGATGTTATTTAATCGTGGAGTTGATTATGAGAATTGATGATGGAAGATGAAGTTTTGGACGAGATCTTGGACGTGTTTTGATGCTGTTTTTGGATTTTCGATGTCAAACGTGGAAGATTTGAAGCTATAACGACCTATCTTGGAGTGTGTAACAACTTGCAATACACCTATAATGTTCATTACAGGCTAGAAGTCAATACAGGAGTAGTTATGCAGTGTATCAACCATTATACTTAATGGTAACAACCGTTACTGTTAGGTCTAAGATTCCACCTAGATTAAAGTTCATTGAAGTTAACTGTTCTATGCAGACCACTTGAATAGTATGCAGTAGAGACTCAGTGGTCTACAGCAGAGACTTCAGACTATTCAGTTTGTCTCTGTTTGACTGTGACGATCAGTTTCTAACAGTTCTAAGTATATCGAGCAATAAGTAAAAACACGATATTTATATTGGTTTAGATACTCGTTATCGAATAATAAAAAAGAGCTTAATCTAGTCTTCCCTTGTTGATCAGTTTAGTCAATCCAAGAGGTGAGTTCACTATCGTCTTGTTTGTGGCTTACAAGAGAACCTCTTTTTACAAGTTAGCTAACTTGTACAAAAGATGAAGAACCTAGATCTATGCATAGATCCAATCAGCTGGACTCTATTGCAAGTTATGTTCTTCACCATAGACTACTGAACTTTTCTTTGTTGTTCTTTACGATTCAGCCCACTTGAATAATCTTTGAATCTCTGATTGCTTTGCACTTTCAATCATCCGTTCAATAGCCTTACTCTCTGAGCTTCAACGATCCCATTTTATAGGCTCAGGGAATGAACCCATGACTTTGTACAGTATTTGATGTGATAGCTTGTCACATGTGTGCCATAACTGATGTTAATAGTTCACCTACCTCAGATTCTTATACTGTCACCTTCTGTATCCCAAATCTTCGTTTTGACTGTCTTTAGACTTTAACACAACTACCAGCAACCATCTCTGCTGCACTCAATCTGCTGCATCTTAGTCTGCATTGTGTACTGTGAGACCTTATCTGCACCAGTCTCTACTACAACCTCATCTGCATCCAGATCTACTACACTTCATGCGTTTTGTCTTGGTCCTCATCTTCAAGCCCAGTCCTAGATCCTGAAGTATTTGTAGGTCGTTTATTGTCCATGTATGTCTTAGCTGCTTAGCCAAAATCTTCTGTAGTAGTCTGTATTTTATGGCTCACACAATGCTCCTCATCTGCAGCCGTCTGCTCTCCAACATCCGACCTACACTGTAACTACCTACTTGATTTCTAGCCTAAGCACACTAACAATATCATGGCTAATACTCCTAAATTTTGTTCATCAATTTCTATACAATTGGAGGGATTGCACATTCCTATCAATCTCCCCCTAAATTGACACTAACAAAACTTCTAAGTAAAACAACAAGCTAACTACTTTACATACAATTTAGTTACATTGTTTTTGAAACAAACTTAAAACAAAAGAGCAATATAGAGATTTACCTTTACCTGTGATGTCCCTTTCCTTTGCTACACTGATGGTGATGTTCTTCTATTGATCCTTTGCTGTGCTTTTGAGGCTTTTCCTCTAATTCTCTGTGATTTCTTCTTCGTTCTTCATAGGACAGCTCCCCCTGAACTCTGTGTCTTGAGGTCTATTCCTGTTGATGTTTAGATCTCTTTGTAGACCTTTCTGCTTCTGTTTCAGTAGCATGTCTTCTTTTTAGATAGTCTGTAGTTTTGCCCTTCTTTGTTGCACACTCCTTTGCTACAGACTTACCCCTGTACAGATTTGTCTGGGGTCCCACGCTCTGCTGCAAACTCTCTGACGCTTTCTTCTTCCCCTTTTTGTTAGCATTGAGAACATCCGTGAGGGCTTCAATTGCAATAAGCATAGATTTTAATTCAGAGGTAGTAGCCTGCTGAGAAATTGTGGCCTTGGTTGTTTCCAATTGCAGTTTGTTTTCTAGCAGTCCCAATCTTGTGTTGTTGTTGCGAATATGTTCAGTGAGCTGCTGTTGAGTGGTCTTCAAGGTCTTCTGAAGTTTTCATAGATCAGTAGAGTGTTGTCCTCGAAATTTGCTGTTATTTGAGCTGACTCGATATTGTTGAAGGTTCATGGTATTTGCTCTTTGCATTTGATCATTGAGTCCTACTGCCATGTTATTGAGTGATGTACGGAAATCTTCAAAGCTTTTGGTTCTGGTTTGCTTTTCAGTTTCTAGGTCTGCAGTAATTGGTTGCAAACTTTCGAGGAGCTCATGAAACGCTTCCCTTGTCCATACATGCATATCATAGACTTCTTGATCCAGTTGGCGAAGTCTATACTCGACTGCAGTCTCTGAAGGAGAGGATTCGTGATGTGTAAATTGGTCCCTCTTTGCTGTTTTTGCAGTAGACGATGGTTTTTCTGATGAACTTCGTCAAGTGCTTGCTGTAATTCTCTTGCTACTGCTATATGAGGTGTCATTGAGGTAGCCTCAGCTGTATCCTTAACTGGCAAGGCTGAGCTACATCTTTTGTTAATGATGCATTTTCTGCTCCTGATTCTTCCTGTACTCTAGGTTCAGTTTGTAAAATAACAAGATTACAACTTTTCCAACTGAGAAAATTACATTTTTTTCGTTTTTCAAACCAAAAACATAAAGAAAGAAAAAGAAACAGCAGTAGAGATATTTTTACTTACCTTTGGTGCCCCTTTTCTTTGTTTCGCTTGTGCGTGTGTTCTTCCTCTGATTCTTTTCTACGCCTTCGACATCTTTCTTTTGACTCCTTTTGTCTTCTGTGTTTCTCATGAGACTGTTCTCCATGATGTATGTGGCTTTTAACAGAGCTTTTCCTGTTAGAGTAATGTGTTCTCTTAGTTGCAGAAGACTTCTCCCTCTAAGTCTCAGCTGGGATCTTTTGTTGCTCTACTGCAGGAGTCCTTTGTGGATCTTTTGTAGTTGGCTTCTCCAACTTTTTGTTTGCATTCAAGGTGGAGGTGAGAGATTCAATGACAATCCGCATAGCCTAAAGTTCAGAGAAGATGTTCTTCAGGACTATTTCAAGTTTAGTTTCAAGGCATCCAAACATGGTGTCATTGATGCGTATGGTCTCATCAAGCTGTTGTTGAGTGGTGTGCAGAGCCTTGTGCAATTTCCTTAGATTAGTTTTATGTTGGTCTTTGAATCTGTTGAGATTTAAGGAGCTCAGTCGATATTGTTGAAGATTGAGAGCATTGGCTCTTTACATCTGGTCTATGATCCCTGCTGTCAATTTGTCAAGGGATGCTCGAAGATCCTCAAAGCCTTGAGTTGTGATTTCCCTTTCATGTTCAAACTCTTCTACGATCGCCTGCAAGGTGTCAAGCAACTCATGTAGTGCTTCTTTGTTCCACTCACGCATTTTGTATAGTTCTTGATCTAATCTGCCCAGTCTGTAGCCTGTAGTGTCTTCTGAAGAGGAGGAGTGTATCGTTTCTATAGGTGGCCTTGGTTACACTGAAATAATTTGAACATCATCATCAAATGCTTCCTTCACTGCCTTGATTGCAAATGGTGGAATTGTCTGAGTTTCAGTGGCACTGTTGCTTGGGATTCCTTGTATAACTCCTAAGGAGGGTTCTTCTTCTTGTGTTTGGACCTTTCCAAATAAATAGGGTGGTGTAAATAGCAGATTGACAAGTTATGTAAGGCTAGTCTAGTTGGTATAGATTATTCTCCCTCTTCTGCAGTGTGAGGTAAGGCTATATCCCAGCCAGCTGAGGTTGTGGCTATTAGTAGATCTTCCACTGTGGGCAGTTTCTCTTCTTGTTCTTGTTCTACTTCTATCTCAGGAAGTTCCTCTGTTGTTTATTCAGCTACAGAAGACTTTGATACAGATGGTTCATCTGAATGTTCTTCTGTTGCATATTGTTCTACCGCAGTGGGTTCTGTTGATTGAACCTTAGCTACTTGGTCTTCAGCTACAAGAGTGATCACTAGTTGTGTCTCTGTTGTAGATTCTTTTGTTTCGTATCCTTCAGCTTAAGACTCAGTGAGAGTTTCTTCTTCTGTTGCAGGTTGTTCTTCCGCTGGTTCCTTAGTTGCTTGGTCTTCTGCAGGAGACTCTTCTGCAATGGTATCAGCTGCGGTAGACTATTCTTGTACACCTTCCTTTGCAATTTGATCGATGATATCATCATCATCATCATGAGCATCACGTTGGGGTTGATCATTACCATCATCACCTGATGGTTGATGTTCTCCCAAGTCAGGTCTTGAGAGATAATCATATATTTCCTCGATTGTAGCAAGTACATGCTTTGTTAAGAGCTTCTTGAGCTCAACTTCGACTGCAGGAGTGTTCACAAACTCAATTGGCTTGAGTATTGCATGTTTGAGCCTGGTTGTCTTCAAGGTACAGTCCTTGAATTCAAGTGTACCATTGAGAACGATGTGTGCCTCCTTTGGTCTTTTGGATCTCCTAGGTATTTTCTTCTATAGTTGAGCTAGTTATATGGCTTCTACTTCTGTCATCGTGTCTGATTCTCCAATCAAGGTATGAGATCCGTCTGGATTGACTTTGTAGAGAGTCATAGGTCCTAAAGGGACTAATACTCGTCTGGAGGATCTTGTTTGCCTTCCAGTCCTTGTTGGCTTCTTGATTGGAAGTTTGTGTTGAGCCACAAACTCCTGAATCATACCTTCCCTTTCTTCCTTTTGCTGCTACTCAGCTTGCTTTTTCGTGTTGAGTAGTGAAGAGGTTGTTCTTGCTGTTCTGGTCCTGAGCAGTTGAGCTTATTTTTCTATAGTTCGTATTGTCTGCTGGACTGTGTCTATGACCTGCTTTGGAGAAGGTCTTACCTCTGTTGTTGTTGTGGTTGACCATACCTCTGCTGTAGTTGATGGACGATCTTCTGCAGCTGTAGAGAGATCCATTCCACTGCTAGAGAAAGGTATAATTGCTATAGTGGTTGCCTCCTTTGCACATGATCTAATGGTGAGTGACCTTGTAGTAGATGTGCGCTGAGTTTGTTCTGCCCTCTGCAGTTCGTTGAGGTAAACTTCTGTTTGTATTATTTCATCATGTGAGTATCCTTGATTAACAAGCTCTTGCCTCAATTGAGCTCGAGGTCCTTCCCTGACCTCATGATAGTTCTTTTGAGCTTCAAGGATAATGTTGTAAAGATACTCGTTTTCTCCATCCTTCAGAACTTCCAGTGCAAAATTGGCATCATGAAGTGTAGCTAACTTAGGCGCCTTTGGAGGCAGTGTCTTTGAGGATGATAGTCCAATAATTATCCTATTCTGTACTAGGGAAGATTGTCCATCTACCTCCATGTCAGTTGGCCTGCAACTGGAAGATATGAGATTGTGTCCTCGTCTGAGGTCTCCAAAATAAGCTTCCTCTTTATTTCCCTGAGCTTCTTTAGTTTAATTGGTTAAGCCTTGCTGGCTTGATGTCTTCTTGTCTTTGGTACTACTGCAATGGTCTGTATAGTTGCCTTTGGTGAGAGGTCTTCTAGTCTGCACGATTGCCTTTGGGGATTGTTCGATAGACCTTCTCCTGGTCTGTACACCTGCAGACGACTGTGGATGTTCTGCAGGTTTGATTGTAGTCTGCATAGGGACAATCTTCTTTGTCAATCCAATAGGTTGCTTCCTATCTTTTTGACATCTATCTACTTGGCCATCGTCCATGGCCTTCCTTCCTTGTCAGAGAGCTTCAGTTTTCGTTTGAGAAAGATACTGATTATCCTTCCAAACAATGGCTTCTTTGATTGCACAACTTTGCCAAGCTGACGCATGAGAAAACTTGCCCAATTGACTTCGTACTTCGTAAGGATTGCACACATGATTTCTTGTTGATCAGTGGTAATCTGATCTTTATTGAATTCTTGACAATGTTAGAAAGCATCTTGTGTTGTTTTGATAAGAACTTCATCATAGTTCTTATTCCCTGATTTCACTTATCTTCTGGAAGCATGACATGCCTTCCCGTTGTCATAATTTCAGGTGGAATTAAAAGGTTGAAAGACTGAGCAAAGTCATCAGCCTTGATGTAGATTGCCACCTTCGATGCAGTAGAGATGTAGGAGATTAACTACAAGTTGTCTGTTACTTTGGCTTTGTCGATGAAATCAATCTTCTTCATAGATTATGTTGGTTCACTCGTAGAGGTTCTTGAGTCCAACTTCTTGAATTAGATCGGTAACTTCCTTTACTTCTTCTGATTCATCTCGAACACTATTGGAATTGAACATAACTCCTGTTTAGAGTTCGATTTTTTTTTATGGGCTCGATTCATCAGATTTAGAGCTCTTCTTTGAGATGTTTGATGGAGTGTTGGCCATCAAAGAGTGTATGTAAAAGATCTTGAGTTTTAAAGATGAATTTGAGAGAATTGAAAGCTAGGGTTTTTCAGTTCTCGATTGCAGTAGAGGGTTTCGAGAATAGAGAGAGAATTTGAGCGCTTAGAGAGAAAGAGAGAGAGAGAGAGTGTGTGTGTAAAGTGATTTTCATTTAGAAAAATTTCTCCTTTTATAGTCTCTTGAAATATTACCATTACCAGAAGTTTCTAGCCGTTACACAGTGTGAGTCAATTGTTTTAACCGTTGCATGATTTCAGAAAAATCATTTTTGTAAAGTTAATATTCTTTCCAAAAATAAATAGAGTAGAAAAATATAGCGTTTAGTCTGCATCCACGTGTGTAGGAAGCAGTAGAGTAATAATGCTAGTCTACATAAAATAGTGCTAGTCTACATTCTGCATATGAAATAGAGTAGTAAAGCATTTTGACCAGGTTCACTGTTTTAAATTAAGTATACTCAATTCTTCTCTAAATTAAGTAAACTTACTCTTATCGAGAGGTTTTGTAAAAAATATCTATAATTTGTTTTTCTGTTGGAATATATTCCAATTAATATGACCTTTTTGCACATGATCTTTGATAAAGTGATATCTCACATCAATATGATTGGTCTTTGAATGAAAAACTAGATTTTCTGAAATTGTTATTGCAGACGTGTTGTCACAAAATATAGAGGTTTCAAAGAGTGTCATACCATAGTCTGCAAGTTATGATCTCATCCATAATATTTGTGCAGCACAACTTTCTACCGCTATGTATTCTGCTTCTGCAGTAGAGGTTGACATTGTAGTCTGCTTCTGGCCGAACCAAGAAATTAATCTTGCACCAATAAATTGACATGCTCCACTTGTGCTTTTCCTGTCATCCCTACAACCTGCAAAGTCTGCATGTGAAAAACCTATTAGTGTAAAATTTGATTCCCTTGGATACCATACACTTAGGCTTGGAGTTCCTTTGAGATATCTTAGGATTCTCTTTACTTCAATGTAGTGGGATTCCTTGGGATGAGATTGATACCTTGCATAGACAAAGACTGCATATTGAATGTCTGGTCTGCTTGCAGTAAGGTATAGTAATGACCCTATTACTCCTCTGTACATGGTTTGATTAACTTTCTTTCCATGTTCATCTTTATCTATCTTTATTGATGTGCTCATGGGAGTTTTCATATGACCAGCACTATCCAAGCCATACTTTTTAATTGTGTTCTTTAAGTACTTAGATTGATTTATATAGATTCTACTCTCTAATTGTGTTCTTCAAAAAGGTTATATTGAAGTCCTAGAAAATATTTTATCATTGTTGTGTATATAGCATATGCATCCAAAAGCATGAAAGTATTTAACACTTGGTGTCTTTCCTTTTCACAATTCGTAGGGGGTTTTCTTATAAAGCTTGTGAATTGTGCGTCTATTCTAAGTATAGCAAGCTATATTGACTCCTTCTGCCCAAAAGCTTTTAAATAACTTTATATAAGAAAGCATTGTCCTGGTTACCTCTATGAGTGTTCTATTCTTCCTTTCAGCCACACCATTTTGTTGAGGTGTCCTAGGTGCTGAGAAGTTGTGTTTAATTCCATGATCATTGTGGTAGACATGTATTCCAGTTTGATCAAATTTAGTGCCATGATCACTTTTAATTGTGATGACTTCTTTCCCTTTTTCAGATTGAATCTGTCTAAGAAACCATGTCAGCAGACTACAAGTTTCACTCTTTTTATGTAGAAATATTACCCATGTATATCTGGAATAATCATCTACTATAACTAGAGTGTACTTCTTTCTGTTTAAGCTTTCTACCTCAACTAGACCAAAGAGATCCATATGTAATAATTCCAGAATTCTAGTTGATTCTGAAGAGTTTAAGGGTTTAAAGCTTGCTCTAGTCTGCTTTCCTTCTTAACTTGGTCTACATAGTTTATCCTTTTTGAACTTTATTTGAGGGAGTCCTCTTACTAGGTTTTCAGAGGATAATCTGGCTATTGTTTTAAAATTAAGATGAGCTAATCTTTTGTGCCATAGCCAGTTTGTATCTTCAACTTATTTAGTATAGAAACATGTTATTTGTTCTGATTGTGATGAATCAAAGTCTACTGCATAAATGTTTCCCTTCCTCACTCCTAGTAATTTGACTTCCTGTGGATTTTATCCTTTACTTGGCATGCGTGACTTCCTCTGTCATGTGTCCTAAGCATCCACTGTCCAGATATCATATGCCTTTTTGTCTTTCCTGCATTGAAAACATAGAGAGCTTATACATGGTACCCACTTATATGGGTCCTCATTGGTTAGGTTTTGGAACCCACACTTGAATTATCTTCTTGTGAGAATTCCAGCATTCATAGGACTTATGGTCAATTTTTCCACAAGTAAAGTAGTAGACCTTTGGTCTTGTGCTTATTAGTGGTATGCTCCACTATGTCTGCTGTAATTGACATGAGCAGATGTGTCTCAAGTATATTTTTCTCCAAATTGTTCTGGAGATTTTATTCTAGCCTGAGTAGTTAGGTGCATGCTGATCTTTATAAGGCCTTTCATTGAATCTTCTTTCAAGGTTCTTGGCCTTCTGCTCCAGCCCTTTTGGATTTGAGCAGCAAAGGTCTTACTTTGCAGTAACGAGGTGTCACTAGTTTCCTCTTCTGCCATGGATTTCAGAACTCTCTCTTGAGCTTTGAAGATCAAGGTCTTCTTTCTTGCATCATCAATTTGCTTTTTTTTTTCTCAACCTCAAGATTGTATGTATGCAGTACACTATACAGTTGAGTCAAGGACATCTTCATTAGATCTCTGAATTCCTTTATGGCTGTGGTTTTTGTGTTCTAGATTTCACAAAGAGATCTCACAAACTCTAGATTGACTTCCTTGTTTTTGGATGTATTTCCCAAAGTTTTGAGATTGTTGATGAGAGCATTGAACCTTTCATAGAAGGTAGTCAGATTCTCATTAGATCTCATTGAGACCAATTGATATTGTTGCATGAGGACATCCTTTTTGTTTTCCCTTATTTCATTGGTTACCTCATTCCTTAGTAGTAGAGCTTCCCATGTCTCCTTTGCAGTGGTTGTATGAACCACTATTTCAAACTTGTTGTCTTCAAGAGATTTGAATATTTGATTCATAGCTTTTCTGTTTACCATCTCTAGATCCTAGTCTTCTCTCGACCAGAGGGATTTTGGTCTGTACTTCTTTTGTTGAATCTTTAGGATCTGGCATCATTGGAACATGAGGCTCATCCAAGACAATGTCTTGTATTCTTTCATCTATTGAATTGAGATGTGCATGTAATCCTGAGTTTCCAATGGTTGAATTTGTCGAAAGAGCATATTGGAGGTTCTCCACTATTAGAACATTTAGGAAATTTTGGTGATGCCATTGTTCTTCACAAAACCAAACTGTTACTAACTTCTTTGCAAATAAGATAATGACATTTTCTTTCCACAAACTATTATGTCTGAAAAATAAGGCTCTGATACCAATTGTAAGGTCTAATATATAACCTAGAGAGGGATGAATTGGTTAATTCGAGTTTTAATGATTTTATGCAGCGGATTATAATTTTGCCGACCACTATTCTATGCAGACTACTTGGGTCGTCTGCAGCTAACAGTTCAAGGTCTACTATAGAGATTCCAATTCTTGGAATTTGTCTCTGTTTGGTTATGAAGGTTGATTTCTAAGAGTTATAAATATCAAAAATGAAAGCAAGTAATGAGACACAATATTTATACTGGTTCAGACATTTGTTATCAAATGATAAACAAGAGCTTAGTCGAGTCTTCCCTTGGTGACCAATGTAGTCAATCCAAGACGTGAGCATCACTATCGTCTTGTTTGTAGCTTACAAGATAACTTCTTTTTACATGCTCAACAACATGCAGAAAAGATAAAGACTCACGATCTTCACACAGATTCAGCAATCTGAACTCTGCTGCAAAGGGTGTTCTTCTATAGACTAGTGAACCCTTCTTTACTGTGTCTTCACGATTCAGCTCTCTTGAGTAATCTTTGAATGTTGATTGCTTTGCACACTTGCCTTTCAATCCTTATTCAACAACCTTAATCGAAGAGCTTCACCAGTTTCCTTTTATAGGTTGAGGAAACGAACCTAGCAGCATGGTACTGTTTTTGATATGACACTTGGCCACTCGTGTCCCCCACCATCTTGTTTCTGATGCTGGCAGTCCACTATCTCCTTTGAATTTATGTCATTACTATATTAAATCAAATCTTCGTTTGACTGACTCTAAACTTCTGACCGCACTATCAATTACCACCTCTGCTGCACTCATTTTACTACACCTTAGTCTGCATACTGTACTGTGAGACCTCGTCTACACCAGTCCCTGCTATAACCTCGTCTGTACACAGATCTATTGCATATTAATGCATTATGTGTTGGTCCTCGTATACAAGCTCAATTCCTAGATCTTGAAGATTTTGATGTTCTTTTATTGTTCATCAATGTCTTAGTTGTTTATCCAAAGTCCTTTGTAGTAGTCTGCATCTAGTGGCTCATTTGATCTTCTTCATCTGCAGCTTTCTGCTCTCCAGCATCCAACCTAGACTACAACTACCTACTTGATTTCTAGCCTAAACACACTAACTACATAATGATTAATACATCTAAGATTTGTTATATAAATTTTTATACAATTGAAAGGATTGCACATTCCTATCAACCTCTTCTACAGTCTGTTCATTACATGCACATTCCTCATCAAATATATTTACATTTCTTATTAATGTTTTTGATTCTTCAAATGATACATGAACTGACTCCTCAACTGTTTGTGTTCTCTTTTTATACACTCTAAAGGCTTTGTTGTTTGTAAAATACCCTAAGAAAGTTCCCTCGTCTATCTTAGGATCAAATTTCTATGAGTAGCTTTTATCATTATTTTGTATATAACATATGCATCCAAAAGCATTAAAGTATTTGACACTTGGTGTCTTTCTTTTGCATAATTCGTAAGGAGTCCTTTTATATAGCATGTGAATTGTGCATCTATTCTGAGTATAGCAAGCTATATTGACTCCTTCTGCCCAAAAGCTTTTAAATAACTTTGTATAAGAAAGCATTGTCCAATTTACCTCTATGAGTGTTCTATTTTTCCTCTCACCCACATCATTTTGTTGAGGTGTTCTAGATGCTGAGAAGTTGTGTTTGATTCCATGATCATTACAATAGACATCTACTCCTATTTGATCAAATTCAGTGTCATGATCAGTTTTAATTGTGATTACTTCTAAGCCTTTTTATTTTGAATTTTTCTAAGAAACCTTGTCAATAGGCTTCAAGTTTCACTATTTTTATGTAAAAACATTACCTAAGTATATCTAGAATAATCATCTACTATAACTATAGTGTACTTCTTTCTGTTTAAGTTTTCTACCTCAACTGGATCAAAGAGATCCATATGTAATAATTCCAAAATTCTAGTTGATTCTGAAGAGTTTAAGGGTTTAAAGCTTGCTATAGTTTTCTTTCCTTCCTAACATGGTCTGCATAGTTTATCCTTTTTAAGCGTTGCTTATGGAAGTCCTCTTACTAGGTTTTCTAAGGAAAATCTAGCTATTGTTTTAAAATTAAGATGAGCTAGTCTTTTGTGCCATAGCCAGTTTGTGTCTTCAGCTCTTTTAGTATAGAAACATGTTATTTGTTCCGACTGTGATGAATCAAAGTTTACTGTATAAATGTTTCCTTTTCTTACTCCTAGTAATTTGACTTATTGTGTGATTTTATCCTTTACTTGACATGTATCATAAGTGAACGACACATCATAATTTTTATCACAAAATTGACTAATGGATAGCAGGTCATGTTCTAAGCCTTTAACATAAGCAACACCTCTAAAGATTAAGAAACCTCTACCAAGGGTTCCATAACCTTTAGTTGTACCTGTCTTTCTTCCTCCAAATATGACAAGAGGTCTTTGTTGCTTTCTGTAGTCTTCAAGGATGGATTTGTTCCCTATCATGTGTCCTGAGCATCCATTGTCCAGATACTATATGCTTTTTTTGTTTTTTCTGTATTGAAAACACAGAGAGAGCTTGTACATGGTACCCACTTATATGGGTCCTCATTGGTTACCTTTTGAAATCCACACTTGAATTATCTTCTTGTGAGCATTCCAACATTCAAAGGACTTGTGGCCAAGACCAGCATTCCTTTGGTCTTGTGCTCCACGGTGTCTGTTGTATTTGACATGAGCAGATGTGACTCGAGTATGGTTTTCTCCAAATTTTTCTAAAGAAGTTGTTCCATGCTGAGTAGTTAGGCGAATACTGAGCTTCATAAGGCCTTTCATTAAATCTATTTTTGAGATTCTTGGCCTTATATATCGTACGATGTTTTTCATCAATTCGTACCGGTGTTCTGCTCCAGCCCTTCTAGGTTTGAGCATTAGAGATTTTACTTTATAGTAGAGATCTCTTCTGTAGACTGTTTTTTTGCATAGTCTGTGCAGCAGAGCTTTTACTCTTTTGCACATCTATTGTAGTAGAGGTATTTCTCTTCTGCATATCTGATGTACTTAAGGTGTTTCTCTTCTGCATTGATTTTGCAGTAGTCTGCTTTGCTTCTTTGGTAATGATCTTTTTGTTTGCATCATTGTGCAACTAGTCATTATATCCTATCCCTGTTTTATCATGGGAGAATTAACCTGTGTTGAGCAACTTTTGCAAACATAAGGTCTTACCATTCCAAGCATCTACTTGTTTTTGAAGCTCAGTGTTTCTCAAGGTAAGTGTTTCCACTAGTCCATTGAGAAGTTTCACCTTTTCATTAGCTTCTTTCAGTTCATCTTGAGCATTGATTAGACTATTATTAGTCTCTTCATTGGTTAAATTGCATTTCTCTTTGAGACTTGCAATCTGCTTAAGATGATCTTTATTTTTCTTTAAAAGGGAAATAAAGTCCTCAGAGGTTTCTTAAAGTGCTTCCTACAATTCATCTATAGTGGCATCTGAATCATACAGATCAAATACCTGCTGTTGTTCATCCTCTTTAGCCATGAGACATAGCTAAGCGTTTGATATAGTATCTTCATCATCAGAGTGTGTCGCTCCATGTCTTTGCAACATAGGCTTTGCCTCTTTCTTTTCTTCTAGAGGTACCTTTGTTGTGGTTCTTCTTGAATTTAGGTGCAGACGAGTCTTGTGTTGGTCGTCTGTATTGTGTAGCAAAGTGCCCTGGTCTGTCACAGTTGTAATAGACTTCCTTTTCTGCTTCCTTTGTTTTTGAGGGAAAGTTCTTTTTGAAATTCCTCTTCTTGAATAGCTTCTTGAACTTCTTTTCCATCAATGTCAGTTCTTCAGACAGACCTCGTTCACGTGGAGATGAGGTATCACTGGCCTCCTCTTCTGCCATGGATTTTAGAATTTTCTCTAGAGCTTTGAAGGTCAAGGTCTTCTTCCTGGCATCATCAATTTGCTTCTTTTGCTCAACTTCGAGATTGTGTGTATGCAATACACCATACAGTTGAGCCAAAGATATCTTTGTTAGATCTCTAGACTCCCTTATGACAGTGGTCTTTGTGCTCTAGATTTCACAAGGAGATCTCACAAACTTTAGGTTGACTTCCTTGTTTTCGAAAATCTTTCCCAATGTTTTGAGATTGTTGATGAGAATATTGAACCTTTCATAGAAGGCAGTCAGATTCTCATCAGATCTCATTCAGACCAATTCATATTGTCGCATAAGGACATCTTTCTTGTTTTTCCTTATTTCGTTGGTTCCTTCATTCCTTAGCAGTAGAGCTTCCCATACCTCCTTTGCAGTGGTTGAATGACCACTATTTCAAACATGTTGTCAAGGGATTTGAATATTTCATTTATAGCTTGATAGGAATGTACAGTCCCTTCATTTGTATAGAAATTGATGTAAAAAAGTTAGATATATTAGTTATAATATAGTTAGTATGTTTATGCTAGAAGTCAAGTAGGTAGTTGTAGTTTAGGTCAAATGCTAGTGAGCAGACGGTTGCAGATGTATTAGGATCGTATAAGCCACCAGATAAAGACTACTATAGAGAACTTTGGATGAACAACTATTGCAATGATAAGCAACAAAAAAACTCGAAGGCTTCAGAATAAAGGACTGAGCTTGCAGACGAGGACCAACATGGCAAGGCATGAACTGAATCAAATCGGAGTGCACACAAGAGTTATAGCAGAGACTGGATGAAGACTAGGATTGTAGTATGGGATTCAAACTAGGGTTATGGCAGAGACTGGGTGCAGACTAGAGGTGTAGTAGACTGGATTACCGTAGAAATGATTGCTAGGGTGGGGTCACAGTTTGAAGTCAGTCAAGTGAAGATACAGTTGAAAGTGTCACTAGTCTGCAGAAGAACAAGTCTTGTAGCAGAGTCAAGAGCATGGATTTATGCAAAGATTCTAGGTTCTTTAGCTTTGTACAAGTTAGACAACTTGTAAAAAGGAAGTTTCTTGTAAGCTCAAATAAGAAGATAGTGATACTCACCTCTTGGCTTGACTACAATGATCACCAAGGGAAGACTGGACTAAACTCTCGATCATCATTTGATATCAAGTGTCTGAACCAATATAAATATTGTGTCTATTTATTGCCTTTATTGCATTGATATTTAGAATTGCTTATAACAAATCAGCACAACCAAACAAAGATAAACTCAAGGAGTTATATATCTCTACTGCACACTACAAATTGTCATTTGCAAACTACCTGAGTAGTCTGCATAAAACAATAGTCTGCACAAAATTAGTATTCCGCACTAAAAGTTTTAATAAAGTCTTATACAACCTATTCACCCCCTCCCCCTCTCTAGGTTGAAACTCAAACCTTACAATTGGTATCAGAGCCTGACTTTCTAGACTTAACAGTTATTGGAAAGAAAAGGTCACATATTCTATTTGCAAAGAAGTTACTAACAGTTTGTTTGTGTGAAGATTATCATCAACAATGGCACCACCAACGTTCCCCAAATGTCCTAACAGTGGAGAACCTTCAACTTGCTTTTTCGACAAGTTCAATCACTGGAAGCAAAGAATGTTTGCACATCTCAACTCAATTGACGAAAGGATACAAGACATTGTCCTTGATGGAGCAAATGTTCCAATGATTCCAGATCCAAAGGAATCAACAAGAAAAGTACAACGACCAAAATCCCTCTAGTCCAGAGAAGACTGGGATCTAGAGATGGTTGGAAAAACAGCTTTAAATTAAATATTCAAATCCCTTGATGAATACATGTTTGAAATTATGGTTCATACCAAGACAGCAAATGAAGCATGGGAGGCTCTATTGCTCAGAAATGAAGCAACTAATAAGATCAGGAAAAACAAGAAAGATGTATTGATACAACAATACGAACTGGTCTCAATGAGATCTGATTAGAATATGACCATCTTCTTTGAAAGATTCAATGTTCTCATCAACAATCTCAAAATCTTAGAAAAGACTTTCGAAAATAAGGAAGTCAACCTAAATTCGTGAGATCTCTTGGTGAAATCTGGAACACAAAGACAACAGCTATAAGAGAATCCAGAGATCTAACAAAGATATCCCTGGCTCAACTGTATAGTGTTCTGCACAGCTATAATCTTGAATTTGAGCAAAAGAAACAGATTGATGATGCATGAAAGAAAACCTTGGCCTTCAAAGCTCAAGAGAAAGTTTTGAAATCCATGGCAGAAGAGGAAAACAGTGATACCTCGTTTGTAAGTGAACAAGATCTATCAGAAGAACTGTCACTGATGGGTAAGAAGTTCAAGAAGCTATTCAAAAAAAAATTTCCCTCAAAAACCAAAGATGCAGAAAAGGAAGTGTGCTACAACTGTGGCAAACCAGGACACTTTGCTGCTCAATGCAAAAGAGCAACCCAAGACTCGTCTGTACCAAAGTTCATGAAGGACCACAACAAGGTCACCTCTGGAAAAAAGGAAAGAGGCAAAGCTTATGCAGCAAAGACATGGAGCAACACAGACTCTAATGATGAAGATATCATGTCAAATGCTCAGCTATGTCTCATGGCCAAAGAAGATGAACAAAGCAAGTATTTGATTTCTCTGACTCAGAGGCCACCACAGAGAATTGGAGGAAACACTTCAAGAAACCTCTGAAAGATTTATTTTTCTTTTAAAGGAAAATAAAGAAAATCTTAAGCAAATTGTAATTCTCAAAGAGAAATGCAATTTAAATGAAGAGACTAATAATAGTCTAATCAATGCTCAAGATAATCTAAAGGAAGCAAATGAAAAAGTTAAACTTCTCAATGCAGTAGTGGAAACACTTACATTGAGAAACACTGAGCTTCAAAAGCAGGTAGGTTCTTGGAATGGCAAGACCTTAGATTGGAAAAAACTGATCAACACATGTCAATCCTTCCATGATAAAACTGGGTTGGGATACAATTACTGGTTGAACAACAATGCAGATAAAAAGGTCACTACCAAGGAAGTTGGCTAGACCATTGTAAAAGTTCTGTAGAAAAAGAACATTCCTACTGTAACAGGTGTGCAGAAGAATAATGTTTTTACTACAGCATATGAGCATAAGAGCCAACGCTCTGTTGTACAAACTGTGCAAAACGGCAAAAGCTCAGCTGCACCAACAAAACTAAAAAAAACAATATGTTTAAGAGATCTCTACTGTAAAGTAGGATCTCTACTACTCAACCTCATAGGAATTGGAGCAGATTACCAGTACATGCTTATGGTAAATATAATAAGAAGCAGAAGGCAAGAAACTCTAAAAGGGAATTTAGAGAACGGCCTTATAAAGCTCAACATACACCTAACTACTCAGTATGGAATAACTTCTCAAGATCAACTTGGAGAAAACCATATTGGAGACACACTTGCTCATGTCAAGAGCAGCAGACCAAGTGGAGCATACCACTAAGAAGCATAAGACCAAAGGTCTACTGCTTTACCTGTGGCAAAATTTGCCACGAATCATTTGAATGATGGAACTCACACAAGAAGATAATTCAAGTGTGGATTCCAAAAGCTAACCGTTAAGGACCTAAATGAGTGGGTACCATGTACAAGTTCTCCATGTTTTCATTACAGGAAAAACAAAAGGGCATATGGTACTTGGATAGTGGATGCTCAGGACACATGACAGGAAACAAATCCAACCTTGAAGATTTCCGAAAAGAACAAGGACCTCTTGGCATATTTGGAGGAGGAAAGGCAGGTACAACTAAAGGTTATGGAACCCTTGGTACAGGTTCCTTGATCTTTAGAGATGTTGCTTATGTTAAGGGCTTGGAACATAACCTGGTATCTATTAGTCAATTGTGTGATAAAAATTATGATGTGTCATTTACTTACGATACATGCCAAGTAAAAGATAAAATCACACAAGAAGTCAAATTACTAGGAATTAGAAAAGAAAACATATATGGAGTAGACTTTGATTCATCACAGTGAGAACAAATAATTTATTTCTACACTACAGAAGCTGAAGATACAAACTCGCTATGGCACAAAAGATTAGCTCATCTTAACTTCAAAATTATAGCAAGACTATCCTTAGAAAATCTAGTAAGAGGACTCCCTCAAATAAAATTTAAAAATTATAAACTATGGAGACCATGTGAGGAAGGAAAGTAGACTAGGACAAGCTTTAAACCCTTAAACTCCTCAAAATCAAATAGGATTCTTGAATTATTACATATGGATCTTTTTGGTCCAGTCGCGGTGAAAAACTTAAGCAGAAAAAAGGTACACTCTATTTATCGTAGATGATTACTCCAGATATACTTGGGTAATATTCTTACATAAAAAGAGTGAAACATGTAGTCTGCTGACAAGGTTCCTTAGAGAAATCCAAAATGAAAAAGAAATAAAGGTAATCATAATTAAAAATGATCATGGTACTGAATTTGATCAGACAGGAATAGATGTCTACTACAATGATCATGGAATTAAATATAACTTCTCAGCACCAAGAACACCCCAACAAAATGGTGTTGTTGGGAGAAAGAATAGATCACTCATAGAGGCAACCAGAACAATACTTTCTGATGCAAATCTATCTAAAAGCTTCTGGGCAGAAGCAGTTAACATAGCTTGCTACACTCAGAATAGATGCACAATTCACAAACTCTATAAGAAAACCCCCTATGAATTATGTAAAGGAAAAACACCAAGTGTCAAATACTTTCATGCCTTTGGATGCATTTGCTATATACACAACAATGATAAAAGCTATTTACAAAAATTTTATCCTAAGGCAGATGAGGCAACCTTCTTAGGATACTCAACAAACAACAAAGAATTTGGAGTATACAATAAAAGAACACAGACTGTTGAGGAGTCAGTTCATGTATCGTTTGATGAAAAAGAAACATTCATATGGGATGCAAATGTATTTGATGAGGAATGTGCATGCAATGAACAAGCTGCAGAATAGGTCATTAATACTGCAGACAAGGAAGAGTCGTCTGTACATATTGACACTACAGTAGAGACAGAAGAACAACCTCAACAACAATTGGAATCTAATGAACAAGACAAAGGAAGATGGATTAAGACACATACACAGGATGACATAATAGGAGATAAGAATGTATCTGTACAGACTAGAAGGGCAACAAATGCTGAATGTCTGTCTGCCTGTTTCATATCTGAAATAGAACCAAAGGTAATAAATAAAGCTCTAAATGATCCAAACTGGGTAGATGCTATGCAAGAAAAACTAAATGAGTTCAAAAGAAATGAAGTATGGTATCTGAAACCAAGACCCAAAAACTATCCAGTTGTAGGATACAAATGGGTGTTTACAAACAAATCTGATGAAAATGGAATAGCTATCAGAAACAAGGCTAGATTAGTTGCTAAGGGATACTCACAAGAGAAAGGAATTGATTTTGATAAAACCTTTGCACCTGTAGCAAGATTAGAAGCCATGAGAATGTTCCTTGCCTATGCAGTATATCAAGGATTTAAAGTTTATCAAATGGATGTAAAAAGTGCATTCCTCAATGGAAAGCTGCAAGAGGAAGTTTATGTTGAATAACCTCAATGGCTTTGAAGACTATGAATATCCAGAGCATGTATATAGGTTAGATAAGGCATTATATGGGCTAAAACAAGCACCTAGGGCATGGTATGAAACTCTCTCAACTTTTCTCTATGAGAAAAAATTTGAAAGAGGTAAGGTCGATACCACTCTGTTCTTAAAGAAGCATAAGGAATATATATTGTTAGTGCAAATCTATGTTGATGATATTAGATTTGGTTGCACTAATGATAAGCTTTATGAAAGTTTTACAGAACTAATGGAATCCAAACTTAAAATGGGCTTAATGGAGGGGAGGGGAACTAAAATATTTCCTAGGACTGCAAGTACAACAACTAAAGAGTGGAATCTTCTTAAATCAATCCAAGTGCTTAAAGAACACAATTAAAATAGATAAAGATGAACTTGGAAAGAAAATAAATCAAAGAATGTATAGAGGAATAATAGGATCGTTATTATACCTTACTACAAACAGACAAGATATTCAATATGCAGTTTGTGTCTGTGCAAGATATCAATATGATCCTAAGGAATCCCATTACATTGTAGTAAAGAGAATCCTGAGATATCTGAAAGGAACTCCAAATCTTGGTGTATGGTATCCTAGGGAATGAGATTTTACACTGATGGGTTTTTCAGATGCAGATTTTGTAGGATGTACAGTCGACAGGAAGAGCACAAGTGGAACATGTCAATTCATTAGAACAAGGTTAATATCATGGTTCAGCAAGAAGCAGACTACTGTGTCTACATCTTTTGCAGAAGCCGAATACATTGCTGTTGGAAGCTGTGCTGCACAAATACTATAGATGAGGTCACAACTTGCAGACTACAGCATAATACTTTCTAAAACCTTTATATTTTGTGACAACACTCCTACAATGGCAATTTTAGAAAATCCAGTTTTTCATTCAAGAACCAAGCACATTGATGTCAAATATCATTTTATCAAAGATCATATGCAGAAAGGTCATATTAAATTGGAATACATTCCAACAGAAAAACAAGTTGTAGATATTTTTACAAAACCTCTTGATGAAAATAAGTTTATTCAATTTCATGGAGAACTGGGTATACTTGATTTAAAACAGTAAAACTGACCAAAATGCTTTATTGGTGTACTACATATGTAAAAAGTAGACTAGCATTTTTGCATACTAGCAACACTGCTCTACAGCTAATAAGTAGAGTGTAGACTACAATCAATATTGCTCTGTTGCATCCATTTTAGGAAACTAAATATGTCTTTAAACGTTAAATAACTCCTTTCCTAAAATAATGCGTAACGGCCAAATGATGACTGTCACTGCGTAACGGCTAGAAAAAGCACTGACAACGGTCATATTTTCCAAACGAGTATAAAAACTGCAGATTTTCAATTAGAAAATCACTTTTGTATCTAATCTCTTTCTCTCTCTCTAACAAACGCACAAACTCTCTCTCTCTCTTAACTCTTGAGCGCTCTACTGCACGAAATCGAAACCCTAACTTCTTGACAATACTTCAAAAATTTGATTTCTAAAACACTACAATTCTTTCTAATTACTTTGAAAATGGCCAACTCACCATCAAGTTTATCAAAAAAAAGCCATAAATCCTCGGAATCTTAAGAAAGATTGAACTTCAAAGAGGCGGAGTGTTTGATTTCAATTCAATTCGCAACGAGCAAGAAGAGGTCAAAGACATACCTGACATGATCAAAGAGGGTGGACTCAAGTCTCTATGTGAACGCACAAGCAGTATATATGATGATGAAGTTTTGGACTTCATCAAAAAGGGGCAATTTACAGACAATCTATAGCTGATTTCATATACCTCTACTGCACGAGGAATCTCAATCTACGTAAATCCTGACGACTTTGCACAATACTTCAATCTTCCAAATGAAGATTCAAGGGTCATTCCACCAGATGTTGTAAAATTAGGAAGGCAAGCAATGCTCAGCCAAGAAGGATGGAATGAAGGGATAAGAACAATGAAGAAGTTCTTATCAAAGGAGCGCAGTTACTTGCTAACATTGTGAAGAAGGTCATTCTCTCCAAAGAATTTAGCAAGGATCAGATTACCATTGATCAGCAGGAGATCATGTGTGCAATTTTCACAAAAACTAGAGTCAACTGGGCTAGTTTACTCATGTATCAACATACCAGATCAGTAAAAGCCAGACAACCGCTATTCGGAAGGATAACCAGCATCCTTCTCAAACAGAAGTTGAAGCTTTCCGAGAAGGAAGGAGGCCATGGAACCAGGCCAAACAAATTAATGTCAAAAAGATAGGCAAGGTGCCTAAAGGACTCACAAAGAAGACTACAGTAGTGCAGACCCTGATCAAGCCTGCAGACCATTCCAGAAGTCTGCAGAAGTACAGACGAGACGGAAGGCCAAGAAGACAACTGTAGTAGTGCAGACTATTATAGTACAGACACGATATGCAAAGAAGCAGATCAAGAAGATGTCAGCTCAACTAAAATTAAAGAAACTAAGAGTAACAAGGAGGAGAGTCATTATACACACCTCCGACAAAGAAACTGAATCAGATAAACCTGTTGTAGAACCAATCACCATGGAGGATGACGAAACACAGTCTGTAATAGTGCAGACTGAGGAAGCCATAGAGCAGTCTACAATAGTGCAGACTTGCAAATAACTAAGCCATCTTCCTCAAAAATCCCATCAAAAGTACCCGAAATTATCGCTCTTCATGATGCAAATGTGGCAATTCAATTCCTGAAGGTAGGAGTACATGAAAATATGAAGAACTTGATCTTGGAAGCCCAAGTGAGCTTTCAGGAGATAAGAGAAGGACCTCGAACTAAGTTTAGACAAAGGCTCGCTGGAGAAGGCTATACCCACGAAGAATTAAGGGAAATAGAAGCAAAGATGTCAGCCCTGCAGACGGAACCAACCTTAGTTACCTCTGCTGCACCCTCCCTCACTATCAGACGTCTTGCAGCAGAGCCAACAACAACAACGGTAATTATTCAATTCTTAAGTAATGGAATGGAAACTTCAATAATTGCAGATGACCAACCAACCACTGTAACTACCGCATGGACAACAACAACTTCCATACCACAGGAAAAGCCATCTTCTGAGAAAATCATTGAAACAGTCATGTAGATGGTCAAGCAGTCAAAGCAAGTCTACTGCAGTCGAAAGTCAGAGACACTCAACTGCTTGCAGAAAGGAAACAAGCAAAGATGCAGAAGAAGGCCTAAAGCGATAAATTGATTCAAGAGTTTGCATCACAGCACAACCTACCAATCAAGAGGCCAACACCAACAGCATCTGCAAGGATAACCAAATCAGGACTAATAACAAGGTCTGCAAGACCAAAGTTAATTCCCTAAGGACCCATATCATTGTACCAGACCAATCCTAGACATTGATTAGTGACATTACTCGAATGACAGAAGAGAAGATTCATCAACTAGTTGAACTTCAAAAGAAGGAGGTCAGCAGGTCAACAAGACCAAAGGTTCTGATCAATGGAGCTCTTGAATACAAGGACTCCACCTTAAAGACCACCCAACTCAGACATACCCACCTCAGACACATTGAGTTTATAAACACGCCAGAAGTCGAGGCTGAGCTGAAAAGGATCTTGGTAAAACCTGTCAAAGCTGCCACCGAGGAGGTATATAAATATCTCTCTCGACCTTATCTGGGAGAACATTAACCATCAGGTGATGGAGGTGATCAACCAAAACCAGACCTTCATGATGATGAAGATGACATCATTGACCAAGTGGCTGCTAAAGGAGTTCAAGAAACTCCTACAATAGAAGAAGTTCCAGAAGAGACGTCTGTAGCTGAAGGAGATGCCCCTCCAACTGCCACCCAAGAAGAACCAACAGCTGAGGAACAAGTAGCACCACTAACTGTAGAAGAAGGTCATGTTGAGTCCTCAACTAATGAATCTATTGCAAAAACACCACTGATCATTACTCTTGCAACAGAAAAGGCACATAATGATGATGCAGATGAAGGACAAGCCACTCAACAACACATAGAAGAACTCCCTGATATTGAAGAAGACTCACCTACAGCTGAAGTCACATCCATAGAAGCACCCACAAATGCAGAAGAGTTAACAGTCCCTGTAGCCGAGACAAATGATGGAGACGACTTCAACCTAGTTGCAGTAGAGGAACAACAAGAAACTCCATCTAGAGACACAACACATCGTATTTACTCCACCTATATTTGGGCTAGCACAAATGGCACCAAATGTACCCTCTGCAGTCCTGGAGCCAATGTATAGTGAGATCTCAGCAACCAAAATGACACCAACTACAATCAAAGACCTAAAGGAAGCATTTGAAGAACATGAAGTTCACATCCTCTCTGTTTAACCACATCAATAAGGCGAAAGAGTCTAATAGGAATGTGCAATCCCTCCATTTATATAGAAATTGATGTAACAAAACTTACATATATTAGTTATAATGTAGTTAGTGTGTTTATGATAGAAGTCAAGTAGGTAGTTGTAGTCTAGGTGAGATGCTAGTGAGCTGAAAATTGCAGATATATGAGGATCGTGCAAGCCACCAGATGTAGACTACTACAGAGGATTTTGGATAAACAACAAGTGCGTTCATAAGTAACAAAGGAACTCAAAGGCTTCAGGATGAAAGACTGAGCTTGCAGACGAGGACCAAGATAGCAAGGCATGAACTGAGTCAGATTTGAGTGCAGACAAGGGTTGCAACAGAGACTAGGTGCAGACTAGGGTTAAAGTATAGGCTGCAGACTAGGATTGTAACAGAGACTGGGTGCAGACTAGAAGTTGTAGCAGAGGTGATTTCCAGGGTGGGGTCGGAAGTTTGAAGTCAGTCAAGCAAGGATTTGAGTTAAAGTAGCAACGGCAAGGATTCTGGGGATAGTGGACTTCCAGCATCAGGAACTAGATGGTGGGAAACACTAGTGGCAAAGTGTCATTCCAGGAACAATGCATTTTGCTACCAAAGGTTCGTTCCTTAGCCTTTAAAAGGGAACCGGTGAGGCTTATTGAGAAGAGCTGTTGAACGTGGATTGAAATGCAAAGAGTGCAAAGAAATCTAGCAATTCAAAGATTACTCAAGAAAGCTAAGTTGTGAAGATACAATCGAAAGTGTCACTAGTCTGCCGAAGAACAAAGTCTTGCAGTAGAGTCCAGAGTTTGGATTTGTGCAAAGCATCTAGGTTCTTTGTCTTTCATACAAGTTAGATAACTTGTAAAAGGAATGTCTCTTATAAGCTCTAACAAGGAGATAGTGATACTCACCTCTTGGCATGACTACACTAGTCACCAAGGGAAGACTTGACTAAGCTGTCGATCATCATTTGATGTCGAGTGTCTGAACCAGTATAAATACTGTGTCTATTTATTGCTTTCATTACATTGATATTTAGAGTTTCTTCTAATAAATCATCACAACCAAAAAGAGATAAACTCAAAGAGTTGTAAATCTCTACTGCAGACTAACCATTGTTGTCTGCAGATTACCTGAGTAGTCTGCATAGAGCAATAGTCAGCACGAAATAAGTATTCCGTACAAAAAGTTCAAAACGGACCATTAAAATCTTAAACAACCTATTCACCCCCCTCCTTCCTCTAAGTTGAAACTCAAACCTTACAATTGGTATGAGAGCCTCACTTTCCAGACTTAACGGTTATTGGAAAGAAAAAGTCACATATTATACTTGCAAAGAAGTTTCTAACAGATTGTTTGTGTGAAGATTACCATCAACAATGGCACCACGAAAGTTTCCCAAATGTCCTAACAGTGGAGAACCTCCAACTTGCTCGTTCAACAAGTTCAACCACTGGAAGCTGAGAATGCTTGCACATCTCAACTCCATTGATGAGAGGATGCAAGACATTGTCCTGGATGGACCAAATGTTCCAATGATGTGAGATACAAAAGACTCAACAAGAGAAGTACAACGACCAAAATCTCTCTGGACCAGAGAAGACTGGGATCTAGAGATGGTTGGAAGAAATGCTCTAAATCAAATATTCAAATCCCTAGATGACAACATGTTCGAAATTATGGTTCATACCAAGACAACAAATGAAGCATGGGAGGCTCTAATGCTAAGAAATGAAGGAACTAATGAGATCAGGGAGAACAAGAAGGATGTATTGATACAACAATACGAACTAGTCTCAATGAGGTCTGATGAAGATCTGACCACCTTCTTTGAAAGATTCAATATTCTCATCAACAATCTCAAAACCTTATTCAAGGCTTTCGAAAATAAGGAAGCCAACCTAAAGTTTGTGAGATCTCTTGGTGAAATCTAGAACAGAAAGACAACTGTTATAAGAGAATCTAGAGATCTAACAAAGATGCCATTGGCTACTCTGTATGGTGTTCTATACTTACAATCTTGAAGTTGAGGAGAAAAAGCAGATTGATAATGCAAGAAAGAAAACCTTGGCTTCCAAAGCTCAAGAGAGAGTTTTGAAATCCATGGCAAAAGAGGAGAATAGTGACACCTCATCTGCAAGTAAAGAAGATCTATCAGAAGAACTGGCATTAATGGGAAAGAAGTTTAAGAAGCTGTTCAAAAAGAGGATCTTCAAACAGAACTTTCCTTCAAAAAACAATGATGCAGACAAGGAAATCTGCTACAACTGTGGCAAACCTTGACACTTTACAGCTCAATACAGACGACCAATCCAAGACTGGTCTGCATCAAAAGTTCAAGAAAGACCACAACAAAGTCACCCGTGGGAAGAAGGAAAGAGGCAAGACTCTGGAGAATTCTAGAAAACTCTAGAACCTTATACATAACTAGAGATTGTTGTAGAGAATTCTAGAAAACTCTAGGATAGGTAGAGTTCTAGATTCTTCCTTTGAAGTGTATATAAGGAGATGTTTGGCTCATTTGCCAAACCATCTCCAAAGATCCATCCAATCCTCCACAAGTTATAATCCCACAAAAACCCGAGAGCAATACAACGTGTTTTCCTCGCAAAGCTTGTTCCGAGTTCCCATTTCTCTTTACAAGTTCTTACTTAGCCATTTTGGCGTTGGAGAAGGCTGAGCTTAAGCGAAGGTTGAGAGTAGCTTAAGTGCCGCACGGGTCCGGAGTTTCTAATCCCGTGACAAATAGCTCAGCTGCACCAATAATACTAAGAAAGGATAAGTTATGCAGACCATGTCAGGAAGGAAAGCAGACTAGGACAAGCTTTAAACCTTTAAACCCTTCAGAATCAACTAGGATTCTTGAACAACTGCATATGGATCTCTTTGGTCCAGTTGAGATGGAAAGCTTAAGCAGAAAAAGATATACTCTAGTTATAGTAGATGATTACTCCAGATATACTTGGGTAATGTTCTTACATAAAAAGAGTGAAACATCTAGTCTGCTGACAAGGTTCCTTAGACAGATCCAAAATGAAAAAGGATTAGAAGTAATCACAATTAAAAGTGATCATGGTACTGAGTTTGATCAGACATGAGTAGATGTCTACGGAAATAATCATGGAATTAAACATAACTTCTCAGCACCAAGAACACCCCAACAAAATGGTATGACTGAGAGAAAGAATAGAACACTATAGAGGCAACTAGAACAATGCTTGCTGATGCAAACCTATCCAAGAGCTTCCGGGCAGAAGCAGTAAACACAACTTGCTACATTCAAAATAGGTGCACAATTCACAAACTTTATAAAAAAAACCTCATATGAATTGTGGAAAGGAAAAACACCAAGTGTTAAATACTTTCATGCCTTTGGATGCATATGTTATATACACAACAATGATAAAAACTATTTATAGAAATTTAATCCTAAGGCAGATGAGGCAACCTTCTTAGGATACTCAACAAACCGCAAGGCATTTAGCGTTTACAATAAGAGAACACAAACTGTTGAGGAGTGAGTTCATGTGTCATTTAATGAAAAATAAACATTCTTAAGAGATGCAAATGTATTTGATGAGGAATGTGCATGCAATGAACAGGCAACAGAATAGGTCTTTAATACTGCAGACAAGGAAGAGTCGTCTACATAAAATGACACTGTAGCAGAGGAAGAAGAACAATCTCAACAACAAGAAGAATCAAATGAACAAGATAAAGGAAGATGGATTAAGGCACATACACAGGATGATATTATAGGAGATAAGAATGCATCTCTGCAGACTAGGAGAACAACAAATACAGAATGCTTATCTAGCTGTTTCATATGTGAAATAAACCTAAGATTATAAAAAAAGCTCTAAATGACCCAAACTGGGTGGATGCAATACAAGAAGAAGTAAATGAGTTCAAAAGAAATGAGGCATGGTATCTCACACCAAGACCCAAAAACTATCCAGTTGTAGGATGCAAATGGGTGTTTAGAAACAAATCTGATGAAAATGGAACAGCTATCAGAAACAAGGCTAGATTAGTTGCAAAGGGATACTCACAAGAAGAAGGAATTGATTTTGATGAAACCTTTGCACCCGTAACAAGATTAGAAGCCATAAGAATGTTTCTTGCCTATGTAGCATACCAAGGATTTAAAGCCTATCAAATGGATGTAAAAAGTGCATTCCTGAATGAGAAGCTGCAAGAGGGAGTTTATGTTGAACAACCTCTTGGCTTTGAGGACTATGAACATCCAGATCATGTATATAGGTTAGATAAGGCATTATATGGGTTAAAACAAGCACCTAGGGCATGGTATGAACCTCTCTCAACTTTTCTCTGTGAGAATAATTTTGAAACAGGTAAGGTTGATACCACTCTGTTTTTAAAGCATAAAGAACACATATTGTTAGTGCAATTCTATGTAGTTGATATAATATTTGGTTGCACTAATGATAAGCTTTATGAAGGATTTGCAAAACTAATGAAATCTAAATTTCAAATGAGCTTAATGGGAGAACTAAAATATTTGCTAGGACTGCAAGTACAACAACTAAAAAGTGGAATTTTCTTAAATCAATCCAAGTACTTAAAGAACACAATTAAAAAGTATGGATTGGATAATGCTAGTCATATGAAACCCCAATGAGCACATCAATAAAAATAGAAAAGGATGAACTTGGAAAGAAAATAAATCAAATAATGTATAGAGGAATAATAGGATCATTATTATACCTTATTCCAAGTAGACAAGACATTCAATATGCAGTCTGTGTCTGCGCAAGATATCAATCTGATCCCAAAGAATCTCACTACACTACAGTAAAGAGAATTCTAAGATATCTCAAAGGAACTCCAAATCTTGGTGTATGGTATCCTAAGGAATTAGATTTTACGCTGATATGCTATTCAGATGCATATTTTACAGGATGTACAGTTGACAGAAAGAGTACAAGTGGACCATGTCAATTCATTGGAGCAAGGTTAATATCATGGTTCAGCAAGAAGCAGACTACCGTGTCTACTTCTATTGTAGAAGTCGAATATATTGCTACTGGAAACTGTACTGCATAAATATTATGGATGAGGTAACAATTTACAGACTACGGTATAATATTCTCTAAAACCTCTATATTTTGTGACAATACGTTTGCAATGACAATTTTAGAAAATCCAGTTTTTCATTCAAGAACTAAGCACATTGATGTCAGATATCATTTTATGAGGGATCATGTGTAGAAAGGTCATATTACATTTTTACAAAACCTCTTGATGAAAAGAAGTTCATTCAATTTCGAGGAGGATTGGGTATATACTTGATTTAAAACAATAAATCTGGCCAAAAATGCTTTACCCTCTACTGCTTGTGTAGAATCATTATTCATGAAAAATACAGACTAGCTCTACTTCTCTACTGAACTACTGCTTAGTCAATAAGTTAAATGCAGATTAGATTCAATAGTGCTCTACTACATCTATTTTAGGAAGCAAAATCAGTTTTAAAAATGGCCAACACACCATCAAGTTCATCAAAGAAAAGCCAGAAATCATCTAAATCTTAGAGGAGTCCTTAAAAAAGAATTGAAATTCAAATAGGCATTGTGTTTGGCTTCAATTCAATTCGAGACGAGCAAGAAGAAGTCAGAGACATAGCTGACTTGATCGAAGAGGCTGGAGCCAAGTGTCTGTGTGAACGAACAAGCACAATATATGATGATGAAGTTCTAGACTTCATCAAGAAGGGACAAGTTGCAGACAATCTGTAGCAAATAACCTACACCTCTCCTGCAAGAGGAATAACCTATCCAGGTGAACTCTGACGACCTTGCACATTACTTCAATCTTCCAAATGAAGATACAGGAATCATTCCACTAGAAGTTATAGAGCTGGGAAGGCAAGCAATGCTCAGCCAAGACAAATGGAATGAGGGGATAAAAATAATGAAGAAATTCTTATCCAAGGAACACAAATTACTTGCTGATATCGTGGAGATTATGTGTACCATATCCGAAAAGCCTGCTGCAGATCCAATCAGATTCAATGAAGAAGAAACACAGTTTGCAATAGTACAGACTGAGGAAGTCATTGATCAGTTTGCAATAGTACAGACTGGGTTGATAATTGAGCCCTCTTCATCGAGAATTCCACCAAAAGTACGTGAAATTGCCGCCCCTCATGATGCGAATATAGCAATTCCTTTTTTGAAGGCAGGAGCAGGTGAAGACTTGAAGAATCTAATCTTAGAAGCCAAGTAAGCTTTCAGGAGATAAGAGAAGGCCCTCGAGCTGAGTTCAGACAAAGGCTTACTATAGAAGGCTACACCTACGAAGAAAAAAAGGAAATCGAGGCCAAGATGTCAGCTTTTTAGATGGAACCAACCTTAGTTACCTCTGTTGTACCAACTCCCACCATCAGACCCCTTGCAGCAGAGCCAACAACAACAACAGCAATTGTTCCTTTCTTAGGCAGTAGAATAGAAACTTCACCAATTGCAGATGACCAACCGACCACTACAACTGCCTTATGGACAACAACAACATCCTCAACTCAGGAAGCTCTCTCCTGAGTAAATCATTGAATCAGTCATGCAAACGGTCAAGGCAGTCGAGGCAAACCTATTGCAGCAGAAAGTCATAGATTCCTAATTGCTTGTAGAAAGGACTCTAGCCAAGATGAAGAAGAAGATTCAAAGCGACAAATTGATTCAGGAGTTCGTGTCACAACACAATCTACCTATCAAGAGGCCAAGAACAACACCAACACCACCTCCAAAATCTCTAGTAAGGACTACAAGGAGAACTACATGGTCTACCAGACCAAAGCTAATTCCTCAAGGACCCAAAACACTATACCAAATCAATAGAGACGAATTCGAAACATTGATTGGTGACATAACTGGAATGACGGAAGGGGAGATTCATCAACTGGTTGAACTCCAAAAAAAGGAAGTAAGCAGGTCAACAAGACCCAAGGAGCCTCACTTCCTGATCAATGGAGCTCTTGAGTTCAAAGACTCCATACTGAAGACAAAAAGACTCAGACATGCCCTCCTTAGGCACCTTGAGTTTGTCAACACTCCAGAGATTGAAGCAGAACTCAAGAGAACTCTGGAAAAACACATCAAAGCTGCCACCGAGGAGGTCTATGAATATCTCTCTTGACCTGATCTGGGAGAACATCAACCACCAGGTGATGATGAAGATGGTTATGGAGGTGATTAACCTCAAAAAGACTCTCATGATGACGAAGATAACATCATAGACCGTTGCAAAAACACCATTGCAACAGAAGAAGGTCCTAATGAGTCCTGAACTAACGAATCTGTTGCAAAAACACCATTGATAATCAGTTTTGCAGTAGAAGAGCCACTTGATGAGCATGCAGACGAGGGACAAGCCACTCAAAAACAGACAAAAGAATTTCCTGATATTTAAGAAGACTCACTTGCAGCTGAGGTCACATCCATCGAAGTCCCAACACATGCAGTCGAGACAAATGATGCAGACGACTTCAATTTAGTTACAGCAGAGAAACAACAAGCAACTCCATCTAGAGACATTGAACACATAGTCTGTACTCCACCATCTGCATTTGGGTTAGCTCAAATGGAACCACATGTGCCCTCTGCAGTCCTGGAGCCAATAACAGTGATACCTCAGCTACCAAAATGACTCCAACAGTAATCAAAGACCTCAAGAAAGCATGTGAAGAACATGAAGTTGAAATCCTCTCTGTCCAACCACATGGGCAAGGGATACACTCATGGATCAGGATTGCCTTTCATGATTTCCTAGAAATCTTGGATCCAATTATAGCAGACCTTGCAGCAGAAAAGATGCTCAGAAAATCAACCTTTGACAACTTTGGAGAGACGCTAAGGAATCTCGCAGCCGGAGTCATTGATCAAATGAAGCAAAACAGATCAGTGAATCTTCACAGTCAACGAATCCATACCTCCAACTTCAGAAAATTCAAGGAGCAACAGTCTGCTGCACTACGCAAGCTCAATGAAACGATGCAGACCACCAAGTAACAAATTGATGAGCATATGCATATCAATGACATCAAATTTGGTCTCCTCGAAAACCAAGGACGTCCGAACTGCTCTTGAAGCACTAACCTCTACCCTTAATGCTAACAAAAAGGGGGAGAACCAATCTACAGACAAGGAGCAGCAGACTCAGGGGGAGAAATCTGCTTCGACAAAAAGGAAAAGCTCCTCTGAACAAGGGAAGGAGCCCAAGAGGTCTAAGCATCATAGGGAAGAATCTAATGAAGAATGAAGAGGACGCTTCAGAGGACATGCATAGGAAGCGCAGTAGAGAAAGTGATGAAGAAAGAAGATACAAGCGCAGCATAGGCAATAGAGATTGGGTGTAGCCTAGGGTTGCAATATGGGATGCAGACTAGGGTTGTAACAGAGACTGAGTGCAGACTAGAAGTTGCAGTATACTCGATTGCATCAGAGGTGATTACAAGGATGGTGTCGTAAGTTTGAATTCAGTCAAGCGAGGATTTGAGTTAAAGCAGAAATGGCACGGATTCTGTGGATAGTGGACTGCCAGCATCAGGAACGAGATGGTGGGGAATACTTGTGGCAAAATGTCATTCCAGGACAAGTGCGTTGTCTACGAGAGGTTCGTTCCTTGAGTCTTTAAAAGGGAACCGGTGAGGCTTATTGAGAAGAGCTGTTGAACGTGGATTGAAATGCAAAGGGTGCAAAGCAATCTAAAAATTTAAATATAACTCAAGAAAGCTAAGTCATGAAGATACAATAAAAAGTGTCACTAGTCTACAGAAGAACAAAGTCTTGCAGCAGAGTCCAGAGTTTGGATTTGTGCAAAGCATCTATGTTCTTTGTCTTTCATACAAGTTAGATAACTTGTAAAAGGAAAGTCTCTTGTAAGCTCTAACAAGGAGATAGTGATACTCACCTCTTGGCTTGACTACACTTGTCACCAAGGGAAGACTTGACTAAGCTGTCGATCATCATTTAATGTCGAGTGTCTGAACCAGTATAAATACTGTGTCTACTTATTGCTTTCATTACATTTATATTTAGAGTTGCTTCTAATAGATTATCACAACCAAAAAGAGATAAACTCAAAGAGTTATAAATCTCTACTGCAGACTAACCATTGTTATCTGTAGACTACCTGAGTAGTCTGCATAGAGCAATAGTCTGCACGAAATAAGTATTCCGCACAAAAAGTTCAAAAAGGACCATTAAAATCTTAAACAACCTATTCACCCCTCCTTCTAGGTTGAAACTCAAACCTTACAGAGTCCCGTCTTCACCCTCAGAAAACACCACACAGTATATATTGCGCCACCTCAAAAAAGAAATCTATGGAATGCACTCTTGGATCAGGACTGCCTTTCTTGATCAACTCGAAACTCTGGAGCGAATTCCAGCAGACTTAGTAGCAGAAAAGGAGATAAAAAAAAAACCACCTTTGACAACTTTGGAGACACATTAAGGAATCTAGCAGCCAGAGTCACTGATCAGATGAAGCAAAACAGATCAGTACATCTTCACACTCAAAGAATCAGCACCTCCAACTTCAACACTTTCAAGGCACAACAAACTTCTGAATTACGAAAGCTCCATGATGCTATGCAGACCACCAAGGAGTAGATTGATGAACATATGCGAATCAATGATATCAAATTTGGTCTCCTCGAAACCAAACTACATATAGTTCAAAGAAAAATATTATATTCTCTTGAAGCCCTAACCTCCACCCTAAATGCTAACAAAAAGGGGGAGAAACTATTTGAAGCATAGCCGTAGAGGTCTAAGCCTGCAGATGAGTAGCAAAGGACCTCCTCTAAGACTCAGGGAGAGAAGTTGTCTACAGCAAAAAGGAAAAGTTCTTCTGAGCAAGGAAAAGAGCAGTCTTCTAAGAGGTCTAAGCATCATAAGGAAGAATCCTACGAAGAACGCCGAAGACACTACAGAGATTCAGAGGATAGGCATCGAAAGCGTAGCAAAAAAAATGAGGAAGAACGAAGACACAAACGCAGCAGAGGCAAGGAGCACCAAAGGTAAAACTTTAGATCACTCATTTTTAATTATGTTGTTATAAACAATGTAATTAAGTTGAACTTAGTTTCAACAAGATGTATTTAGTCAGTTAGAAAAAGTAGTGTACTTGTTGCATTACATATGAGTTTTTGTTAACATCAATTTAGGGGGAGATTGATAGGAATATGCAATCCCTCCATTTGTATAGAAATTGATGTAACAAAACTTAAATGTATTAGTTATAATGTAGTTAGTATGTTTAGGCTAGAAGTCAAGTAGGTAGTTGTAGTCTAGGTCAGATGCCAGCGAGTAAACGGTTGTAGATGTATCAAGATCGTGTAAGCCACCAAATACATACTACTATAGAGAACTTTGGATAAACAACTATTGCATTGATAAGGAACAAAAGAACTCGAAGGCTTCAGAATGAAGGACTAAGCTTGCAGACGAGGACCAACATGGCAAGGCATGAACTGAATTAGATCTAAGTGCATACAAGAGTTGCAACAGAGACTAGATACAAACTAGGGTTATGGCCGAGACTGGGTGTAGACTAGAGGTTGCAGCAGACTGGATTATAGTAGAGATGATTGGCAGGGTGGGGTCACAGGTTTGAAGTCAGTCAAGTGAAGATTTGAGTTAAAGTAGCAATAACACAAATTCTAGGGATAGTGGACTGTCAGCATTAGGACCGAGATGGTAGGGAACACTAATGGCAAAGTGTCATTCCAGAAACAGTGCGTTGTTTGCAAAAGGTTTGTTCCTTGAGCCTTTAAAAGGGAATCGGTAATCATGAAGATCCAGTTGAAAGAGTCACTAGTCTGCAGAAGAACAAGTCTTGCAGTAGAGTCTAGAGCTTGGATTTATGCAAAGATTCTAGGTTCTTTATCTTTTCTACAAGTTAGACAACTTGTAAAATGGAAGTTTCTTGTAAGCTCAAACAAAGAGACAGTGATATTCACCTCATTGCTTGACTACACTGGTCACCAAGAGAAGACTGGACTAAGTTCTTGATCATCATTTGATATCGAGTGTCTAAACTAGTATAAATACTGTGTCTATTTATTGCCTTTGCTGCATTGATATTTAGAATTACTTCTAACAAATAAACACAGCCAAACAGAGATAAACTCAAAGAGTTATAAATCTCTGCTGCAGACAAGCAATTGTCATTTGCAGACTACATGAGTAGTCTGCATAAAACAATAGCCTGCACAAAATTAGTATTCCGCACTAAACGTTTTAATAAAGTCTTATACAACCTATTCACCCCCTCCCCCCTCTAGGTTGAAACTCAAACCTTACACATCTTTTCTATCAACTAACAGCATATCCCATTCTTCTCTGGACCAAAGAGTCTTCGGTCTATGTCTTTCTTTCGTTGGATCTGGCATCATTGGAATATGAGGTCCATCAATGATGATGTCTTGCATTCTTTCCTTTATTGAGTTGAGATGTGCAAGCGTCCTTAGTTTCCAGTGATTGAACTTGTTAAATGAAAATAATGGAGGTTCTCCACGACACTTAGGAAACTTTGGTGGTGCCATTGTTCTTCACAAAAACTAATTGTTAGTAACTTCTTTGCAAATAAGATAATGACCTTTTCTTTCCACAAACTGTTAAGTCTGAAAAATCAGGCTCTGATACCAATTGTAAGGTCCAAGATATAACCTAGAGGGGGTGAATAGGTTAATTTAAATTTTAACAAGTTTATACAGCGGATTATATTATTGTAGATCACTGTTCTATGTAGACCACTCAGGTGGTCTATAGCTAACACTTCAAGGCCTGCTGCAGAGACTTTAATTCTTGGAATTTGCCTTTGTTTGGTTGTAAAAGTTGATTTTTAATTGTTCTAAATACTCTACAATGAAAGCAAGTAAGAGATAATATTTATACTAGTTCAGACACTTATTATCAATTGATAAACAAGAGCTTAGTCCAGTCTTCCCTTGGTGATCAGTAAAGTCAAACCAACAGGTGAGTATCATTGTCTTCTTGTTTGTAACGTACAAGATAACTTCTTTTTACAAACTAAACAACTTGTATAAAAGATGAAGATCCAAAATCTTTGCACAAATTTAGTAATCTGAACTCTGCTGCAAATGGTGTTCTTCTGCATACTAGTGAACTCTCTTTATTGTGTATTTCACGATTCAGTTCTGATAGTAATGTGCAATCCCTCCATTTGTATAGAAATTGATGTAACAAAACTTAGATGTATTAGTTATAATGTACTTAGTGTGTTTATGTTAGAAGTCAAGTAGATAGTTACAGTCTAGGTCAGATGTCAGTGAGCAGACGGATGCATATGCATAAGGATCGTGCAGGCCACCAGATGTAGACTACTACAAAAAAACTTTGCATAAACAACTAGTGCATTCATAAGCAATAGAGGAACTCAAAGGCTTCAGGATGAAGGACTAAGCTTGCAGACGGGGACCAACATTGCAAGCCATAAACTGAGTCAGATCTGAGTGCAGACAAGGGTCGCAACAGAGACTGCGTGTAGACTAGGTTACAGTATGGGATGTAGACTAGGGTTGTGACAGAGACTGTGTGCAGACCAGGAGTTGCAGTAGACTAGACTGCAACATAGGTGATTACCAAGTCAGCCAAGCGAGGATTTGAGTTAAAGTAGCAACGGCACGGATTCTATGGTAGTGGACTGCTAGCATCAGGAACGAGATGGTGGAGGACATGAGTGGACTGTCAGGAACAGTGCATTGTCTACAAAGGTTCGTTTCTTGAGTCTTTAAAAGGGAACCGGTGAGGCTTATTGATTAGTGCTGTTGAACTTGGATTGAAAAGCAAAGAGTGCAAAGCAATCTAGAAACTCAAAGATTACTCAAGAAAGGCAAGTCGTGAAGATACAATCGAAAGTGTCACTAGTCTGCAGAAGAACAAAATCTTGCAACAGAGTCCGAAGTTCGGATCTGTGCAAAGCTTCTAGGTTCTTTGTCTTTCATACAAGTTAGATAACTTGTAAAAGGAAAGTCTCTTGTAAACAAAAACATGAAGATAGTGATACTCACCTCTTGGGTTGACTACACTTGTCACCAAGGGAAGACTAGACTAAGCTCTCGATCATCATTTGATATCGAGTGTCTGAACTAATATAAATATTGTGTCCATTTACTGCTTTCATTATACGGATACTTAGAATTGCTTCTAACAAATTATCACAGCCGAAAATGAGATAAAGACTCAAGGAGTTGCAAATCTCGAGTGCAGACTAGATAGTATCATCTGCAGACTATCTGATTTGTCTGCACATAATTCTAGTCTGCATAATATCATTATTCCGTAGAAAAAGACCATTAAAATCTTGAACAACCTATTCACCACCCTCTCTAGGTTGAAACTCAAACCCTACAAGATCTCTTGAGTAATCTTAGAATGTTGGTTTCTTTGCACTTTTTCCTTTCAACCTTGTTCAACAACATTACTTCAATGAGCTTCAACGGTTTCATTTTATAGGCTAAGGAAACGAACCTTTCAACATGGCACTGTTACGTATATTGATACTTTGCCACTTGTGTCCCCCACCATCTTATTTCTGATACTGGCAGTCCACTAACTCCAAAATTTATGCCGTTGTTGCTTTAACTCAAATCTTTGTTTGACTGACTCCAGACCTTTGACCCCACTATCAGCAACCATCTCTGCTACACCTTAGTCTACAAACTATACCGTGAGACCTCATCTGCACCAGTCCTTGTTGCAACCTCGTCTGCACATAGATTTGTTGCACATTGATGCATTCTTTGTTGGTCCTTGTCTACAAGCTTAGTTCCTAGATCCTGAAGACTTTGAGTGACTTTTGTTGTTCATCAATGCCTTAGTTGTTTATCCAAAGCCCTCCATAGTAGTCTGCATCTGGTGGCTCATCTGATCTTCATCATCTACAGCCGTCTGCTCTCCAGCATCCAACCAAGACTGTAACTACCTACTTGACTTCTAACCTAAATATACTAACTATATTATAACTAATATATTTCAGTTTTGTTACATCAATTTCTATATAATTGTAGAGATTGTATATTCTTATCAAACTCTTTCGTCCAAAACATGATCAAATCAGTGTCCAAATCATTCCAAATGAAACCCATTCAACAAATCCAAATCAAAACCCAACAGGAAGGTAATGTAGCTCACCAGGAAGGTACGGGAGGCACCAACAACATCAGCCGTGACAAGAGCCACATCAAGTGTTGTTTTGCGGGAAGATAGGACACTATACTTCTGAGTGCCATAGCAAGCGATGGAACGATGAGAAACAACACACACGCGGTGCCCCTGATGAGGTAGCATTGTTGTTTTGCGTGTCTCATGAGAAGACACAGCAAGACGCCATATAGCCCAAAGAAGAAAGGGTGCTGCAGGTATTTCACCATGGCAAGGAGAAGACAACAGACATGAATATCTGGTACTTAGACAACGATGTCAGCAATCATATGACATGTCATTGAGAAATGTTCTAGGAGTTAGATGAGAAGATCACCGGAAAGGTGAGGCTTGACGATGGCTCGGTCGTTCAGATCATGGTCAAAGAGACGGTCATATTTTAGTGCAAGAATGAAGATCAGATATACTATATTCCGAAGCTATGCACGAACATCATAAGTCTTGAAAAATGACAGCACAGCGGTATTGTCAACAAGAGTTCATTGAGATGGATGCGCTCAAAAGATCAAGCGGATCATTGACAAATTTGATGGATTTTCGTGACCTAGAGTCATGTCAAGATTAGGGGAGAGCATATGAGCCGTAATCCTTAACATTAGAGGAAAAGTAGATCATGCTAGGGAAAAGCACGCTCGCATTGTTCATCTTTCATATTTGTACAAGCACGCTTGTGTGTTTTTGTTATGCGATGCACACCTGATTTCTGTCTTTAAATAGTGTAGTATGTAGTAGAGGAAAGTGTGGCAGAGCAAATAATAAACAAAAATCAGAAAAATGGAGGATCTCTTTCTTCCTACCACTCTCCCCTCACTGTCTCACCACGCACCAACAATTCTGGTAGATTTGGGGGAGAAGAAATGGGGGAAATGAGGAAAAGGTAGCAGCTCTGTCGAGGCTATATAAACCTGATGAAGATCGATTCCGTCTCTATTTTTACAATTTTACTCATTACTAATTTGTGATTTTTTTTTTGTTTCCATCAATTTTCACTTCTGAAATAAAAGATATATTAATAATGTATTTGGAAAACTTGTGTGATCATTTAAACTTCGTATGTTATTTTGATATACATTAATTTGAATTTTTTCTTTAATCCCATGTAATATTTCACGGGTGCAGAAACTAGAATTTTTTTAATCATATATATTTAGTATTCTTTCCGTCTTATTCAAATTAACTATGAAGATTTCTCCACAACTATTTTGTCTTTGAAATCCAACATCTTTTAATGTTTGTGTTTGATTTTTTATTTTATTTTATAATAGATATTGATAGAAGCGTATAAGTATAACCTTTTCTTTTTTTCTCGTAAAAGTATAAGTTTCTAATTATATCACTCCATGTACTAAGCAAAGAATCAATGTATTAAGAAATAATCTAGCATCACTGATTGGTTCTAGAGGACTCAACACCGTAGTCCTTAGAAATATTAGGGAATACAATTATTGGGCAACTTGTAGCTTTCCACTCTTAGCATGAACATGAAGAGCCAAATTTTGCTCCTTCTAAACTTGGCTTCATCAAGTGATGCTTTTTTTTTTCTTTTTTTTTTCTTTTTTTTTGAAAGGAAAGGGATGCTTTGTTCAAGCTTTCTAATCAATTAATGCTTTTGTTTTAAGCTTTCTAGTCAATTAAAGAAAATGTGCCATCAGGTGAAGGTTTATAGTCACTTCGGAGCTTTGCTATATATACCTACCCTAGCAAACATTGCACCCATCAATTCGTGATATAGATGATCATGCCCATCTCCATTATTTTGGCTTTAGTTTGGTCAAGATTCCTATATAATTATACTATTTTTTTGATAAAGGACATAATTATACTATTTATGTGCATATTTCCTCTTTCAAAAAAAGTAAATAAATAACACTACTTCCACGGTCTCATATTATGGGGCTGATGAAGTAGTATAACACTACTACCATGGTCTCATATTATCACTAATTAATTGATTTGGCACATGAATTTATATATATATTAAATTTTTATAAAATTTGATAAAATTATGTTTTGAGTTATAGTGAAATTTATTATAACATTTATGATAAAGATAATTGAACATATTATAAAAAATAATGATTGTTTTATTACTTTTAGATAAATATATTATAAAATAACATATATTTTTTATATATTGAAATGATTCGAATATATAAATATTATCATTTTTTCATATACTAGTATTTTTTAAACATTGGAACCCACAAAATGCTACAGCTTGAGAATTGAGATTACCATTCACTGACGTTCACACTAGATTCATTTCTATTGTATTATTTGCGTGTGAGTCTACTATGCTTGACCATTTTTTATGTTCATTCCTCTTTTCTAATGGCATTTATATAAAGTATATTAACAAAAATTTTCTCAATATTTTACTATATAATACACCATATTATATTTTATTATATATTATTATAT
>LIEC01008552.1:10487-66484 GCA_001925005.1 Drosera capensis | reverse complement strand
ATTTTGGTAAACTTATCATTTACATCTTGTATGTTAACTAAGATATCTTAGTCAACGTATATATTAGGTGCTACTTACATTGCTCAAAATTATTGACATTTTTTTACTTGAAACCACGTCTACTTCTTATTTCTTACGTGGAATTGATTTTTTTATTGCCATATTAATTTATCATCTTTTTTATGGTTGTATCACGCTACAAAATATTCACTATATGCACTGACATTTTTCAATATCTTCAATCATATCAATCTGAAAATCTTTCTTTTAGTTAGGTAATAGGATGATAACAGTTCTGCTTTATTCCAATCCAACACTTCCTGGAGTCAGTATTATGCCTTAATGTGATGCCACTGTCTACACGGTTTATGGAAGTCAATTATGATAAAGTACTCGCACATTAGTTGATTCCAACACATTGGAAGTATAACAAGATAATGCTTGGTTGTATGTCACCAATTAAATTATGGATACTTCAATTGAATGAGTGACCTTTTATCACATTATTTCTGAGTTTAGGTGGGCGAAGTGGTATTATGATGATCACTGTATCTATTACACTTACTCTACCTTGAGTGAATAGTTATGGACTGAAACTAGCTCTTCACTTATCATACTTCTGCATCTGGAATCTGAATCAAATTTTATTTTATCCTGGGCATATATCACAGTGGTTGGAAATTGTCGATAGCATTTGAGTAAGGTAGGGCTTGCAGGCTGAGGTAGAAAACATGGCAGTAGCATTCATGTTTGGCCACTGCTAGCACAATTTGTGCTCCTGTTCTGAGTATTCTTATCATAGCCCATGGTTCAGTTGAGCACACTCATGCAGGCCATGAGTTGTGTAGTTTAGGTGTTCTTTTCATAAATATGCTCTTACAATTCTACCTGAAATTACCAGAATAGATGGAACAGGAGTTGCAAACTGTTGAAGTTTTGTTTTCCTCTTCTTGAGTAAGCATTGGAATTTGAGATACCTCCCGTGTTAAATGGAAAGAATGTATCTCACCATAACGAGGAACTGTAGGTAAATGTCATCGTCACAGTGGTTTCCTCTGGTCATAAATAAATTTACAGGAGTTTAGCTTCTCCTAGTTTTAAAGTGATTACCTTTTGAAGGAAAGTGTCCTCTTTTCTTTTCTTCTGTGTGTGAAATCTCAGACTTTTTTTGCGGCATTTATTCTGAAGAACACTAGGGCTGGCTAGATTTATCTCAAAACTATTTAAGATTATGTAGCGGACTTTATGTTCTTTGCAGACCACTGTTTTATGCAGACCACTTGGATAGTCTCAAGCTGACACTTGATGGTCTGCAACAGGGACTTCAAACTCTTTGAGTTTGTCTCTGTTTGGCTGTGATGATTAGTTTCTAATAGTTCTAAAAATCAAGCAATAAAGGTAAGTAAGGCACACAGTATTTATATTGGTTCAGATACTCAATATCAGATCATAAACGAGAGTTTAGTTCAGTCTTCCATTAGTGACCAGTGTAGTCAAGACAAGAGGTGAGTATCACTATCTTCTTGTTTTTAACTTACATGAAAACTTCTGGACTTTGCTCCAAGTTATGTTCTTCTACAGACTAGCAAACTCCATTCACTGTATTCTTTACGATTTAGCTCTCATGAGTAATCTTTGAATTTATGATTGATTTGTATGCTTTTCTTTCAATCTCATTCAACAACATTACTTCAATGAGCCTCAACTATTCCCTTTTATAGGCTCAGGGAATGAACCCAGTAACACGTACTATTTCCGATATGATATCTAGTCACGTGTGTCCCTAACTGATGTTGACAGCCCACCTACTTCAGATTCTCGTACTGTTGCTGTTTGTATCTTAAATCTTCGTCTAAGTGACTCCATACCTTTGACCCAACCCCAGCAACCATCTCTGCTGCATTCCAGTCTGTTATAACCTCCAGTACTGTGAGACCGAGTTTGCACCGTGCAAAGTCTTCACCAAATCCTTGTTGCAACCTTAGTGTGCATCCAGATCTAATGCACTTCATGCTTTGCTTTGTTCGTCCTCGTCTGCAAGCTCAATCTCAGATCTTGAAGCATTTGCAGGTCTTTTGTTGCTCATGCATGTCTAGCTGCTTAGCTAAATATCCTCTCTAGTCGTCTACATCTGGTGGCTCACACGATGCCCATCATCTGCAGCCGTTTGCTCTCCAGCATCTGACCTAAACTGCAACTACCTACTTGATTTCTAAGCTAAGCATACTAACAACATCATAACTAATACTTCACAGATTTGTTCTATCAATTTCTATACAATTGAAGGGATTGCACATTCCTATCAGGATCAATCCAGATAAGACGCAAACCATGATAGGAGGAATTGATGGAATGACTGAAGCCGAAATCCATCAATTGGTTGAGCTTCAAAAGAAGGAGGTCGCAAGCCATCCAGACCAAAGGAACCCTACATTCTGTTCAACGAAGCACTCAAAATCAAGAGCTCAAAATTAAAGACTAGAAAACACAGACAAGCGTAATTAAGGCTTGTAGAATTTGTACATACGCCAGAAGTTGAGGCTGAGCTAATGAAATTTTTAGGTAAACATGTACAAGCCTCAACTGAGGAGATCTACGAGTTTCTCTCAAGACCAACAATAGGAGGAAGACAACCATCAAGAGATGATGGTGATGATAATGATCAACAGCACCCAGACATTCAGGATGATGATGATGAAATCATTGATCAAGTCGCTGAAGAAGAAGTACAAGTGCAGACTACAACAGTCGAGACCTAATCAGCAGAGTTTCATGTAGTAGAATCTCAAGCTGACAAACATACATATCAGCCTTCTGCAACTGAAACATCTGCAGCAGAGAAAGATGCACAAAGTTTGTTGAACATCCTTTTTACACCGCCTTCCTCTTTTGGAAAAGTTCAAACAAAAGCAGATCCACCATCTGTGGGGCTTGCTCAGGGATTACTCAGCAGCAGTGGATCAGACACTCAGATGGCACCTCCATCAGCAGTCAAAACTCCGAAGGATGCATTTGAAGAAGATATTCAGATCATTTCAGTTCAGTCAAGACAATCTGCAGAAAGGAGACAATCCTCACCTTCAAAAGACACCACGGGGTATAGATTGCAGCGACTAGATCGAGACATCTACAATATGCGTGAGTGGAGCAAGGATGCATTTCATGAGTTGCTTAAAACTATGCAGCCAATAGCAAAAAACTTCGAACATGAAAGGCAAACCAGAACCCAAAGCTTCGAAGATTTTCGCACATCACTCAACACTCTGGTGGTAAGGGTTATCAATCAAATGCAACGAGCCAATGTCCTGAACCTTCAACAATACCGAATGAGCTCAACCAAGCTAAACAAATTCAGAAGCCAACACACATCTGATCTACAAAAGCTTAACAAAGCTGTGCAGACCACACAACAGCAGCTCAATGACCATATTCGTCTCAACGACACAAAATTTCGACTGCTTGAAACCAAACTTCAAGTTGTTCAAAGGAATATCTTCTCTGAACTCAAGGCAATACGACTTGCCATTAAAGCTTTTGTTCAACAATACCAAATGAGCTCAAACAACCTAATCAGATTTAAAAGCCAACACACAACTAATCTACAAAAGCTTAACAAAGCTGTGTAGACCACACAACAGCCGCTCAATGACCATATTCGTCTCAACGACATAAAATTTGGACTGCTTGAAACCAAATTTCAAGTTGTTCAAAGGAATATCTTCTTTGAACTCAAGGCAATACGACTTGTCATTCCAGATCCTAAAGCATTTACATGTCTTTTGTTGTCCATGCATGTTTTAGGTGCTTAGCCAAAATCCTCTGTAGTAGTCTGCATCTGGTGGCTCACAATATGCCCATCATCTGCAGTCGTCTGCTCTTCAGCATCCGACCTAGACTGCAACTACCAACTTAATTTCTAGTTTAAGCACACTAACAACATCATGGCTAATACTTCTGAGTTTTGTTCCATCAATTTCTAAATAATTGGAGAGATTGCACATCCTATCATATTTGTTACAGTAATGTGTGTTGTCGTAGACACGTCAAATTATAATTTATATGCACTCACTTTCACTCTAAAAATATTAAATTAATGCAATAATGGAAATAAGAGTCAAACTCACATGGATGATCGCAATATCATTTATTCTTCTTTTTAGTCAATATAAGGAACTGTTATAAATATGAAAACTAAGGTATAGGAGGTTTTGTTTTACTGATGAAACTAATTAAATGACTGAATACGAACTAAAATAATCTAAACTTATGGAAGAAATGGATTGAGATGTTTTCTTATGTGATAAAAAAGGTAGGGAGATCGACTAATTACGTTTATCTTTTTAGGATCAATCATGGATTAATATCATATAGATTCGTTATTTAGATAGGTTTGGCCGTGATATCTTTGGACATAAAGTTTCGCATTTGTTAGATTGTTAATTATCAATGAGTTTGTATAATTAACCTAATATATATATCCCTAACATACCGATAAGCTCGTATATGCTAAAAGAAAATAAATTGAATCAAAGCAAAAGAATAAACCAAACATGAATATTAATAGCAATGAGGTTAAACTATCATGTTCACATACAATTAATCATAACGTCATGACAATGAGTTTAAATTATGAATTGTTATTTGTTACTAATTTAATCACTTAGCGCGATTAATAACTAGGTCATGTCATCAATAGGTGATCAAGCTATTTGATTTCATAACATATAATGGATTAAGGTCAGATTTCTTGCATGAATCTTAACATATGAAACTGGTTTTGGTGATCTATCTTGTCTCATGATCCATATTAGTTAAAATTTCATTAATCTATCCCTACTATAAAATTACTCACTTATTAAATACATCCTCATGACATACATCTTCATTACACACATCATCACAACCATAACTGTAAATAAACAAAGAAAGAAGGATAATACAGCGTTGAAGAATGAAGATATGTTTACGAATTGAAAAGATTTAAAGCGTTACATCAAGATCCAATCTCCAAATGCATAGAAAAGCAATAATCTAAACTACGATTTTGAGATGACAAAGAAGGCCGAAAGGCCCTAAAAAAACAACCCTAATATTATCAAAATGAAGAAAATACATGGATATTTATAAAAAAAAAAATCCGAAAACAATTCAAAATTTGAATCAACAAACTAAATCTTGACATTTAACCTATGTAACGATCGTTACGAGACACCAGTAACGGCCGTTACACTATGTAGCTCCTGCAATCTTCGAGTTTTATGACTGTAACCGTCATTGCAAGATCGTTACAGTCCATAAAATCACGAAAAACATCATTTTTTTCGCTCCGAACTCCATCCAGTTCAATGATATATCTTATGTAGTCCTTATATCATCATAAAACACTTCGAATGACATCATTTGCACCCTCAAAACGGCTTCGCGTCATCATTTATGCGTCCTTTAACTTTTATGGATCATTCTTGCTTAAATAAGCCTCAAACGCATCGGTTTAACTCCGAACGTCTTTGAACATTAACACCATCATCCAATGCAAGTGAGTATCACCAGAAGTCAACATGAACGATCGTCAAATCATCACACTTCATCAAGCATTTTCGTCCATTCTCACGAATTGCCAAAAGTTACTCTTTTCGATCAAATCTACCATGAAAACATGCAAACAGCAGTATCCAAGTCCAACAACATCAACTAAACTAAAAACTTAAAATAAAGAACTCAAATATAACAAAACAATAGGTTTAACCTAAATAAAATACGTGTGTTTAGACATGTCATACAGTGTCGGTGAAATCTGGATGAATGTTTTGCATGTTAATGTGATAAGTGTTTTATGAAGTCCTTGAGCATTCGTAATTGCTTAAGTATCTTCTTAAGCGCTATTAAGCTTTCAAGGGTTATCTGATAGTACAGCACTTATCCAACACGGCTATTGAGCTGGTAGAGTCTGCTTAATTAATTTGCATAAGCAGTGTTAAGTCCTTAAAAGGCTTAGCTCCGCTTTCCACTGAAGTGATAGCTGAATACCCTTTTCTGAGGTAATTATATAATTGCTGATATGATATGAGGAAGAAATGATTAAGTGGAAAACAGCAGAATCTCACAATTCAGAAACAGGCTAGACACATATTCAAGTAAATGAGAAGGACAGGAGGGGCCCTTCACTTTTCCTAATGGAGTCTTTGTGGGTTTCGAAACTTTCTCAATTTTCTCCTCATCCCACTACGTCTCGATGTCTATAACGCGCCATATTGATTTACTCTCATCCCTATAAATACCGAACTCTCTAAACTTCAGTCTCATACTCGTCTTCTAAGCAAAACACAATCTCATGGCTGGTTCTCTCAAGAACTGCTTTGTTCTGTTCTCTCTTCTGTTATGTGTCGGGATATGTTGTGCCGCAAGGGGGCTTCTGACTCTTGATGGCGACATTTCTGCTCATGTTGGAGCCACGGGAGGCGTGTATGTCCCTATAGTACATGCTGGACGAGGCGGTGGTGGCAGTGGTGGAGGCGGAGGGGGAAGTGTCCACAGTGGTGGATATGGAAGTGGGGCTGGAGGTGGTGAAGGAGGCGGAATAGCGGGGGGCGAAGGTGGTTATGCTGGTGGTGGTGGAGCTAGAGCTGGAGCTGGAAGTGGTGGCGGAGGTGGATATGCTGCAGGAGGCCATCCTGGTGCTGGTTATGGACCTTATGGGGGTGGCTCAGGAAGTGGAAGTGGGAGTGGAGAGGGGTATGGGTCAGGTGGTGGCGCTTCTGGCAGTGGCGGAGGAGGAGGAGGAGGAGGTGGTGGGTCTGGTGGAGGGGAAGGTGGTGGATACGGAAGTGGTGGAGGAGAAGGCGGTGGCTATGGCGCTGGTGTAGGAGGACATGGTGGCGGTGGAGGTGGTGGTTCTGGCCGCGGAGGTGGTGGCGGCGGTTTTGCTGGTGCTGGTGGTCACGGAGGTCGTTATGGGGGTGGTGCGGGAGGCGGTGAAGGCGGAGGCCATGGCAACATTCCTTGAAACAAATATGCATGATGTTCTCTGTTACTAATAATAGATCAGTTCCGAATCCATTAATGAAGATGCTTTATTATGATGAAAAATGAATTGGTAATGCCTCCTAAAGGATGAGCTTAGTTGTAATGTATTATTGTATCTCCGTACTCTCAGTGAAGAATTCATCAATAATATGTGGTAACTGTTTTAAATCTTCTTCGGTTTGATGGAGGTATTGTTAACGATAGTCTCTCTCATAAACATAGTGGTCGAAATCTCTTCTCATTTCTGAACTTGATTATGAAGCTGCACGTACGTTTATAAAATTGGGCTACAGGATGGTATTATAGAGTGCAGCTGAATGCGGCTACTGTGCATCCTCTTTGAGTCCGACAACCAAGACAGCAAGAGGAGTTAATTCTCAAAGAGAAGTCCTAAAATCCACGCTGTATTTTAGACACCGCAAAGAGTTCAGTAACCTAGCTAACATGCTTAATTTGTTGTTGCCTGTTGACGGTTGAATTTAATATATTTGTTTATTGTCATAATGTATAAATTTAATTTTGTGATCTAAGTTTTGTTTTCACGGTTAATCGTCTCATGAAAATCATATCAAACAAATCTTTTTGTTTCATGATAATATCTTCTCAAATACTAACTTTCTTAATGAACGGAGATTATAAATAAGTCATAAGAAAGGAATCGCATGGCTAGACTCGAAAGCTCGCTTTCAGAAAACGCACCTCATCGATGAGGGAGTGGATCGTCTAGTAAATGTCTGTTAATCAAGTTTTCAGATTCCTACGATGATCTTCGTTTCTTATTTTCTATGTACTTAAACAATCATGGTTGGAGATAAGATCCCTAAAACTTGCATATTAAGTATTGATTGAATGAATCTCTAACATTAAGGACTTGATGTCAAAGATCTATCCGTTGTAAGACAAAAGACGTTGCATATAAAGGATGAATTGCAATATCATACTCCAATACTCATCTCCTCTCATTCTATAAGCAACTTAAACACGAAATTATTTGCCAATAACATATACGGTATTCTTTATCTTGTATGTATTCTGTATTGACTATATATATGTTACAATGACATCCTTTGATGTCAAGCTTTTCTTACATATGGTATTAGAGCAGGTTAACATATTTCCCTCCCTTGCTCAAACCTAAAACCACCACAAAAACGTCGTCGTCGTCGCCGACCGAACGACCCACTTCTTATGCTCGGATCTGTGGTCTCATCTTCCCCTGCTCAGATCCCCTCCTCGCTGTTTAGATCCGAGGCCGTGAGGCCGCAACACTTCTTGTTCGCGTTTTGCTCAGATCGTTCTTCCTCAGAGCTCGCGGCAACCGCCGCCGCCGTCGTCCAAAGTCTTCTCCTTCAACCTGAGTCAAACGTTGTCTAGCCACACATGTTATATCAAAAACTCATTTTTATCCCAATTTAATTATTTCGTTACACTGATCATAATTTAACTTATATACTTTTAGGTGATTTTATAAAAAAAAATTGTAACATTGTTAATTCATGTTTCTAAAAAAAAATACTGTATATTTAAAGATGACAATTGGAACAATTGATGTCCATGTTACATACATGACCGAGGAAATATGTCAAACTAAGGATCACAAGAACTCCACGAATACCAGCAAGATGGAGTTTCCCTCTCACCAAAATTTCATATTTTCCCTCTCACCAAAATTCTGTCCTAAGTCCCCATCGGCGCCAAGACCCTCATTTCCACTCCTTCACTTCTCCACAGCGAAACCTGACGGTTTCTGGCGCCCCCAAACAGCCACCGCCTTTCTCCAACACGGCTGCGGCCCCTTCTGCTGCAACCCCCGCCTTGCCCGCTGCGAAACCCTGGGAAGCTTCGATTTTGGTTCTTGATTCACTTGTGCTCTGCGTAGATTCATGGTTTGCTCTGTTTTTGTTAGAATTGGGCGTACCAGTAGTTCTGATTTTGCCTTGTTGTGCCGAATAGTGCGAATTCGTCAACATTCTCAGCTTTCTTATCTTTCGTATGGTATGTCCTTGTGCTTCACATGAAGTTGATTCATTTATTTTTGAATGAATTTGAGCAATCTGGGCATTGCTTCACAAATAACAGTCGCTTATACTGATGATTGATGTGGTGTTAAACAACTTATTTTGGTTCAATTTTTAAACAACTTCCCGAGGGTTATTCTACTTGATTTGAACAATGATCTCTTGTTTCAATAGTCGAGATTCAATATTACGAGTTAAAATTAAATTATTATTTTTTTCCGCATGTTCATGCTAATAATCTAGTATAAGGATGATTACGGGAATCTGGATATGCTAACTGATTGCCCTCAATCGTGCATCTTGCCCTGTATAGTTTTGTTGAAGCTCACCGTCCGTACTGTCCTTCTCTCCCTTATGAGCAAAACTTGTTTTGTGTTTTGTTGGTTGCCGTCCAAGATTAGTGGACACCTTGTGGACTTGTGTGACTCCTTTCACATGCGCATATGATGCCTATATAAGGAGAGTAATTCTCCATTGTATAACATATAACACAACAACAATAAGAACAACTAAGCTTGTTCTAAGATCAACGTAAGTTGTGTCTTAGAGTATGTCCAAATAAAAGTGTGGTGTAATTTGTGAATACTAAACACAATTACAATATGATTGTTTTATAAAGTGTACAAGTTTGTAGTATTCTACACTTATTATAATTTATATTTTCTCTATATACTTTGTTTTGGGCAATCCGATTTTTCAACAAGTGATTTTAGAGCCACGTCGGAGATGTGTAGTTGTTGAAATATTATTTTTATCAGACTCGGTAAATAAAATTTATTGGCTTCTTAAAAATAAAGTTACTAGTAAAAATTTTTTTAATGTTTCTATTTGGAATTGTAGAACATTATTATAGAGTGTAGATTATATATATACCTTTGTTATCAATGAAAAAATAGTCTCTTATTTTTCTAACCCTCTCAACATAGTATTAGAGCCAAAACCCTTGCCGCCTCCTTCTTCCATCTCCACACAAACTGCCCGCCACCGCCATCCCGCTTCAAGCCAACGTCGCCACCAACCTCCCAACCAACAAGGGCTTGTTCGTCCTTCTCCCTCCTCCTTCTCTGTTCGTCGTCGAGGTTCCTCGACCCTCTTTCGGTTCACCAAGGTTCCCTGTTTTGTGAACCCTGTTGAGATCTCGTTGAGGAAGATCGAGTTCGTTGAAGAATCTATGAAGGCGACAATTTGTGATTTGGAGAAGACGCGTTCTTCGTAGCAACAGTGCCTCTCTCTCACTCTTCTATCTGTTTTTTCAATACCTTCTTTAAAATATAATTTACTGTATGTGAGTCGCTTTACTAGAGAGCACAACTGCTCCATCATATTTTCTCCTTCTTTTTTTATGAATTGTGATACAAGATCTTCGGTACCAAGCAGTGATTGGTGAGGGTCGTGAAGGTCAGGGACTTTATCATATGAATACATCACCTATTGCTCTTTCCGTTGTTTCAAATGTATATTGGCATCGACGACTTGGTCATGCATCTTTGTCTGTCCTTTGTACGATGATTCCTAATTTTTCCTTCTCTGAGTTCAACTATGAAGCATGTATATTGGGAAAACATCACTGATCTAGCTTTCCAGTTGTCCATGCTCGCAGTGATACTCCCTTTGCTGTAGTCTACTCAGATATATGGGTTCCCTATAAGCTGAAAAGTCTCTTTGGCTTTTTGTATTTTGTCATCTTTATAGGTGATTTTTCTCGTATGACATGGTTATTCCTGTTGCACGATAGATCTGAGGTTGTCTCTGTGTTTCGTACATTCATTTCTGAAATTCATACTTAGTTCTCTTCTTATATTCATATCATACGTACTGATAATGCACGGGAATACATGGGTACACAGTTTCAGGATATATGTTCTCAACAAGGCATCATTCATCAGACCTCTTATGCTTACACTCCCCAACAAAATAGAGTTGAGCGCAAGAATCGTCATCTCTTAGAGGTTGTTAGAACTTTATTATTTCAGATGGATGTTCCTCGTATATACTGAAACTTTGCTTTGTTTGCTATATGTCATCATATCAATAGAATGTCTTCTGCTAGCATAGAAAACAAATCCCTATTCTCTCTTCTATATCATGACAAATCTCCATTCACTGTCACTTCGAGGGTATTTGGATGCACGTGTTTTGTTCATTGTCTTGGTCCTACTCAAGATAAGTTAGTTCCTCGCGCATCTCAATAGTTTTTTCGTTGGGTATTCTCGCACACAAAAGGGATATGTGTGCTATTCTCCTGAGACAAGAAAAACTTTTATATCAGCCGATGTCACTTTCCTTGACCAAGTACCCTACTTTATTTCTTCGGGATGTTCTTTTCCTTTTTTAGATCCACTTCCTCAACCTATTATTGGTGACGTAGACCTACCATCTGTACCTGCTCCTGCTCCTGCTCCTGTTCCTATGCCTGCTTCTGCTCCTGCATCTGCTCATACTCCAGTTCGGATCTATACTCGAAGGGTGAAGCAGACAATTGATAAAGTAATTCCTGCAGCTTCTCATCCTCCACCCATGACGCTTGCTCCAGATGATCTACCTATTGCCCTTCGTAGCACCATCGTACTTGTACTTGATAGCACCATCAGAAGCAGGGTGAAAAGTCGTGCTGAAATTCAATCTAGTTCCAAAAGCCTTTTGTAATCCTTGCCAGAACCTTGCTTGAAACGTAGTGTCCCTATTAGATACTATTAAACTCGGAGCACCATGTAACCGCATGATCTTCTTAACATATATGTCTGATAGACGATCTACACTCCAAGAAGTCTTGAAGGGGGGAAATTGAGCAGACTTGGTCAGTCTATCCACTATCACCCATATTGAGTTCATACCATGAATTATAGGTGGTAGTACTACAATAAAGTCCATGGAATCACACTTGCAAATTTCAGTCTTTTCAAATATGGTTATTATCCCCCTTGCAAATTCAAGAGACTCGGAATCACACTGAGTTTCGCACGAAGCTTAGCAAATCGTTGAGAAGTGAGACCTTTTGTTAAAAGATCTACAATATGGTCTTGTGTAGAGATGTAACGGACAACCATATCGTTGTGAGTGACACAATCACGAATAAAATGATAATCTCTAATTATTGACAATATCAATTAACCAAATCAATCACCATAATTTTAATTTTTTTTCAAATATGGTTATTGACAACATCTCCTGCCCAATCGGCATGGGGAAAGGCACGCAATTGGAAGCAAGAGCAGGGAGATAAAAGAAGATCGTAACTAACAGTACCTTTCAAATATCGGAGAATTCGCTTGACCGCTATCAAATGGGTGGTGCGTGGAGTATGCATAAATTGACAAACTTGGTTCACGGCATAGGCAATATCGGAACAAGTGATGGCAAGATATTGAAGCGCAAATGGTGCTTTGATACAAAATAATATCTTCAAAAGAATCACCATCATATGCTGACATCTTTGAACCAGAAACCACAGGAGTGGATGATGGGCGAGTAGTATCCATATTGGTGTGACGAAGCAAGTCAACGATGTATTTAGTTTGAGAGAGATGGAAGCCAGCAGAGTTGCGAGTGGCCTGAACACCGAGAAAATAATAAAGATCTCCAAGGTTTTTCATGGAAAAGCGACTGCCCTGAAATTGGGTCAGATTAGTAAGCCGAGTAGTGGAGTTCCCAGTATGCAAAATATCATCAACGTAGAGAAGTAGATAAAGGATATCTCCATGGTGATTGTAGACAACTAGAGAGTTGCCGCAAGAGAATCCATGAAGGCATAAGTAATCAAAGCACTTGTGAATTCTTGGCAACACGCTCTCGGTGCTTGTTTAAGACCATACAATGCCTTGTGCAAAACATAATGAGGAAATTATGGATTAACAAACCCCAATGGTTGGATCATATAAACTTCCTTGTTGAGAGTGCCATGTAAGAATGCGTTAGCGACATCAAGTTTTTTTTGAATCCAAATATGTACTCACATTATTAAATAATTTTCAAATCGCTTCGTCAAATTGGGATGTACAATAGTGCAATCTTTTCCTATTCGATAAATTTTTTGTTATCAAAAATAAAATATCACATTCTATCAATCCACGAGTTTGTTTTTTTCTTCCTCATACTTCACTCTTTTCTCTCAAAGGAGAAAATGAATAAAATGACATAAATTCTACACACTTTTTAATTGTTGTGCCACGTCAAAATGTTGTAAAAATTTTGAAACGAAAAGAATATATAAGTTTTTGAAGTATTAAATAAAATTAAGAGAATTATCAATGAGTTATTTTTTACTTCATTAATTATCAATACATCAAAGTGATAAATATTTATTACCATCAATCACTAAAAAAATTAAAACCCCAATATTACTCTTTCATCCAAAACGAAAAGAAAATATTTCACTAATCCATCACATAAATTATAATCCTTAGAAGGAAATACAATACAAATCAATACCTAAAACCTAATCCTAACCAATGTCATCGCAGGCATCGCCATCATCGTTGGAACAGACAATGCGTCAAGACGATTGTTAAGTGCACGATTGAATTTCTACCATACAATCACAAAGCATGTATTGTTCTTCACAAAATGCGTATTGTTCTTCATAGTGTTTGAAACGGGATGTAGGAAGAAGAAAAAAACCAACATCGCTTTCAACAAGCAATATATCTTTGTAGTAAATAGTGCACTTATCAACTGCAACAGTGCCCCTTCATGACAGGCATAGCATTGGAGCTTTTGTACGAATCAGTGATAAGACCACCAAGTTGATCGACGTGTCTCCTATCCCTTATGCAACGATCACCATAAACTCTATCATCATATTTGTGTGAACTTTTCTCTATCAATCCCACCGCTAATATCCACATCTAACCTGCCCACCATATCTAATCACTATTTTTCAACATCGCCATCAATATGAAGGAGGATGAACCATTCGTCGGAGGCTTTGTCGAAGGTGATCTCGTTGTCTACGAATCTGATAATAATTTGGTGGCCATCAATCATCAACGCCATCATGATATTTCTTGGAGTGATGATGATGGTCATAGATATGAAGATGGTGGTCATGGTAGTGGATATGATGATGAGAAAGAACTTAACGAGATTGATGGGTAAGAGAGATTGACAATAATTGAAGTATTTTTCAGTCGAGAGATAAGAATTCCTAAATATATCATTTGAATTTTCAACAGACAAGGAAATCGATGAGTTAAAATAGCAAAGACCTGCAAATGTTTCAGGATTTAGGATTGAGCTTGCAGACGAAGACCAACACAACAAGGCATGAAGTGCATCAGATCTGTGTACAGACCAAGAGTTACAGTAAGAACTTGATACAGACTAGGTCTCACGGTACTGGGTGCAGACTAAGGTTGCAGCAGATTGGAGTGCAACAGAGATGATTGCTGAGGTTTGGGTCAAAGGTATGAAGTCAGTCAAACGAAGATTTGAGGTATAGTGGCAACAGTACAAAGAATCTGAGGCAGGTGCGATGTTAACATTAGTTGGGAGACACACGTGACAAGATGTCACATCAGATACAGTAAATTGTCGCAGGTTCATTCAATGAGCCTATAAAAGGCGATCGTTGAAGCTCTTTGAAAAAGGCTGCAGAACTTGAGATTGAAAGTAAGAGTGCAAAGAAAATAGAAACACACAGATTACTAAAAAGAGTTGAATCGTGAAGAACACTAAGAAGAGTCCGCTAGTCTACAAAAGAAGAACAAAACTTGCAGTAAAGTTCATCCGTTTGGATCTGTACAAAGATCTGAGTTTTTTTGTCTTTTATACAAATTAGATAACTTGTAGAAAGCAGTTTTCTTGTAAGCTAAAAATAAGAAGATAATGAACTTACCTCTTGGCTTGACTAAACTGGTCACCAAAGGAAGATTGGACTAAGCTCTCGTTTATCAATTGATAACGAGTGTCTGAACCAGTATAAAATATTTTGTTCTTTATTTGCTTTCATTACTTGATAGTTAGAACTGTTATAAATTAATCATCATAATCAAATAGAGACAAACTTAAAGTTTGAAGTCTCTACTGCAAACCATTTAGCATCTACTGCAGACTACTCGAGTAGTTTATATAGATAAATAGTCTGCAAAGAACTTAGATCCGCTGCATAAATTATAAAATTTATTAAATCAACCTATTCAACTCCCCTCTAGGTTGAATCTTGGACCTTACAGTTATTATCTTTATGTGTATTTTCTCTTCTCTTTGTTAGAGGAGCAAGTCTTGGAGAAGAAATGTGATATAAGATTTGATGCTAAATGTAACTTATGTGTGAAAGGTATTCTGACTTAGAAAGAGACATAAACTCTGCAGCGATGGGGATATTCACAGTTATGATTTAATGCATCAAAAGATTCTAAACTAACGGTGTATAACTTACCTTAATTTTTATGACTACCTCAGGATGTGATGAGCATGTCTGGCTCGGGCAATGGCCTCCAATGGGAATAATGTCATGGATTCTTTTGACTAGGTTAGGAAAGATGAGGTGTTACAAGTGTAGAAATCCCTGCATGTTTATGGAAACATGAATTATAGTATCGAAATCAATCAAACGAGTGTTACTTGGAATACTTACTAAATGAGATTCATAACATACATAAGTTGAAGGAATATATTTCTTTTGAAGCCAAGGCTTATACTACATGGGATTGAAAAGCTTAATAGAAACACACGTTATGGAATTAATTGTGTGGAAGATTTGATATAGTTTGATATTAGATATGATTATTAATAGGTATTGTGTAATACGCTTTTTTTGTTAGTTTAAGATTGTTAAGATTTTCCATCTAAATCGGATATTATGCTAAATCGAAGAAATAAGTATTACAAATAGGTATTGTGTAATACCCTTGTATTCTCTGCACAGTTTGCAAAATAAACACAATAAAGGGTTACGGGCGTTTTGAGAGTATGACTCTGGCCTAAGATTAGAGGGGAGATTTATTTGTAATCACAAGTGGAGAAGGAAAGTAGATCATTGAAAAGAGATAATACAAACAAGGTAAAACAATATAGATAAGGGGTTACGGGCATCAATCATTTTCTTTTTTTCCAAAAAAATGAAACCAAATGATAATTAATTATAACAGGTACCACGATTTTATAAATGATAACAAAAAAAGATAACTATTTGATAATTTACACTACATAAAATCATTTGGACAATATATCATGATGGAATCTCATTCAATGATATGTCAACTATTTAAATCCCAACATTTTTGGGAAAAAAAAAATCAAAGAACCCAAATTTAAAAAAAAAAATTCAAAATCAAAATATATATTACCATAATATCATAAATAAAAAATAGAAAATTATCATATTTTATAAATCAAGATTTATATTTTGATGCATATGTAATTTGTTTTGTTAGACGATCAACAAATTCAAATACTATATAAGATTTATAGGGTGTATGTCATGACACGCATATTTCTAGTTAAAATTCAATGGATCAGCTTTTAAAAAAAAATCAATGAAATATTGAGATTAGATACTCAAGTTATAATTTTAACCATTCATTGTTGTGTCTTAATCTCAGCCATTGAATTTTAACTAGATATACTAGTGTCATAACACATATGTTTTTTTCCTTTGTTTTCATATCACATTAGTATCATAGATTTCTATTACGATTTTCTTAACCAAGCAGAGCACGGGTAATATTCACATACATGTAAATTCGTGTTACAAGTAAATTCGTGTTTCTATAATCGGGAACGGAGTGTTACTAAGAAGCATGTTGTGTTATGTTTAATGACCAAAGAAGAAGCTCTGTGAGCTATCTCTGAATTTGATGAAAGGGGAGTTGTGGCATAGTTATGATGATTATGATGCTCCACGTGAGAGCTCAGCTTGGAGAGATAAACGAGAGTGACATCAAAGTTATGGAGCCTCGTGCTACCAATAGAATAAAATGAACATCACAAGTGGAGGAACAACTCGTTAGATAACAAACCAATGCAGCTCAATGTGTTGTATGGAATTCTGTTGGAGGCATCTTCATGTTACCTGATGTTATCTTCTCTTATTCTTGTGTAATGTGATCGTGGACTTGAATTTGTTGTGATTCGTTGTGGATTGTCAAGTTGTTCTATTACATATTATGACTTTGATAATTCTCGTGCTGCATACTGAATATGTTATGCAATGCCACCCATATTATTGCCAAAAAGAAAAATATAATAAAAAAAGTTAGAATTTTTTTTTTTTTTTTTTTATGTTTTTAGTTCGAGCATATGAAACAATGAACTAATTTTATTTATATAGCATAACTTTATTTCTTAGCATGGTTTGACTTGCTTTGAGCTTGACGGTTTTCCTCGGGTTTGGGCAGTGTTAGGACTTTCTCTGATGCCATCTTCCTGTGATCACTTGCTTGTTTCGGCTATTGGGTTACTTTATTTTTCTTTTTCTTTTGTGGAAACCTTGCTTTGAATTTCTTAAATCTTTATAGTACCTGATCTTGATGGGGACCCTTTAACTATTTTTTATTACTGAAAAAATATTTTAGGCTAGTTTCAAAAAATAGAGTAACCAATATTTTAGGCTAGCTTCTCCTTTCTTATCACTTATTTCGATTTGCTGTAACTTTCATATTAAGGGGGAGCATGGGAGACAAAATAAACTCTCGGGTTGCTAGATTCCCCTTTAGCATTTACAGTGCTTACTGACCTAGAGATCGGGGAGGAATTGTAACCTAATTTTAGTTCAATTTTCGGCAACCAAAGGGTTTGGAAACATGCGGTAATTTCTATGGGATGAGCTATCAAGTTATTGAGTGGGTTACGAGGTGTGATTGATTGGATTTTTAGCATTGTGGCTTAGGGGATGCTGCATTGTTTGTGGCGGTTCACTCATATTAAGGAGAAAGTTATGATTTTTAGTATTCTCTTATCACATGTATGCTCAACTTGTTTTGTGTCTTGAGTTTTTGTTTTACTCAAAGTCGAGTAAGGGTTTGACTTGGGAGAGTTCAATGAGTGTGAAAACGCTCTGATTTTCTTAAAGTAAATCCTTGTTTTGTTTTGATTTTAACTTGGCTGAGCTGATTTCTCATCGAAACAGGAAATAGGTTATGGAATATTGTCCACACAATCACGGGCATAGAATATTCCACAGAATATTTCATAATTTGATAGAAATTAATTAACTGAATTGATTTTAAATGAGCTTCATTTTCGGTAAATGTTATTTATTTATTATGAAAAAATTATGAATATATATATTTATATAAACTCGAGTTTTAAACAAGATTATATTCGAGGTAACTCATGAGATTATAAATGAGTCAACTTATGAGCTTATTTAACCTACATGACTCATGTTTGACTCATTTGATTATATGATCTTAATAATAAACTCAAACTTGACTCAATAACTTTATAAAAGATATTCGAGTCAAATTTTTATCGAGTCGAACCAAATAGATTTACAAAATGATTAGATTCGTTTACAACCTTACAACTAATAAATCTTAATTTTAGAATTTTGGCCTCCTAATAGTTTTGGGTTTCTTCAAATTGTCTCAAAAAGTATGTAGTCGGGCTCTTCTCACAAGTTTCGTTTCATCGTTTAAAAAGATTTCCTTTTATTTAGTAGATTCGAATCATCCTCATAAATTTCATACCGAAAAAAATCAATGATATAAGATTTTTATACAATAGGTTAACTATGATACAAGTTTTGTTTATCTTAGTTAAAAAAGATTTTTATTTTTTATATAAAGTAGAAGTTAATTGTATGCCAAAATTTAGAATTTATTATATTGACTTTATAATCTTTTATCAATGAGTGAATATCGAGTTAATATTTCAACGATCAAGATTAAAAAAAACTTTAAAAAAATCATTTTTTTTCTGCCCCTCATTATCTCATCAATAAATACGGTTATCATGCAAGTAAACACCTCCAGGATTCTTCTATATATACACACATGGCAGTATCATTACATCTCCCAATCTAAAATTAGGTTTTGCACTTCCCATCGAAAGAGCAGACGAATTTTCCCGCCAATTCGAAACTCGAAACCCCTCTTTTCAATCCCCCGCCAAAACCCTAACCCAATCAATCTCCCCTTTCATTCATCTCCACAATCTCAATCTCAATATCCCATGGCCGAAGAAGAATCAGAACAAGACCAAACCCTAACCCTAATCCCCACCTCTTCTCCAAAACCCACAGAAAAATTAGGGTTAGGGTTTTCGATGGAAGATGTTTCGAGGGGAAACGAAGTCCATTCCATCCCAAAGGTGGGGAATTTGGTAGGGAATCCCAGTCTCGATTATTCGGGATTTTATGAAGGAGAATTGCAGTTTGATTTTGAGGGGGTGGAAGGGAAGGAGGATGGGCGGCGGTTGGTGATGGATGAATCGAAGGGGGCAATGGGAGGTGGCGATGGCTTGGTGAGAGGGGCAGATGGCGGTGTTGGAGTCAGGGATATCGAGGAGACGAGGAAGAAGTTCTCGGGGTTGTTGGAATCGGGGGACGATGAAGGGATGAGGTGTTTATATGATAAGTCCCCAGGGTTCGAGTCCCCTGAACGTTGTATCACTATGTTCGACGTTTCTGATGACGAAGGTGTGTCGTCGAAGGTTATTAAAGCCGAGGAAACTTCTACGTTGGATAATGATATGTGCAATTATGAGGACGAGAGTTGGGGTTATAGATGGAGGAACTGGTGGCTGGAGGACCCTTACCCAAATAGATACTGGATTCCTCATGACTACCACGGAAGAAGGCAGATGGGGATAAACAGGCGGGCCATGTGGCCTAAATCTAGTGAGCGGGAGGCTGAACCGGAGAAATTGCTCATAATGGGTAAACCGGATAAGCCAGAGAAACCAGCTTTTGTGGTATGATAGGACATCTAAAAGATTAAAGGCTTTACTTTGTGTATATCGTAGTGTAATCTTGTGAATAACTTGTGCTATATTCTGATTTTATAGGGTGCTGGGATTAAAAACTTAGGGCAGACATGCTATATGAATGCTGTATTACAATGCGTGACGCACACAGTGCCTTTTGTTTTGAGCCTTTTGTTGCATGAGGAGATGCCTGAATGTGCTGATCATCCTGGTACTTACTATTTACTTATTATACTCGAAATGTCTTACAGATTGACTACAGATTGAATTTCGATGGCCACTTGTCTCTTGTGTCATAGGAGTGTTCATACCTAGCTGAATTACCAAAGTGTTAATCTAAATGTGATCTTTGTTTTCTGCTTCTGATGCAGGGTTTTGCACTCTCTGTACTGTACGTGATCATATCAAGCAATCATTGGACTTTCCTTGTAAAGTTATCTTTCCAGTAACCCTTGCAGATAACTTGGAACGTATCCTTTATTTTATATGATGGGCTTAATTTACCTCCTTCATCCTAACTCTTGGAAAATGATGCTTATGATTGATTGCATTCTGATCGCTCGTGATGAGCTCCAAATTTATTCGATTTCCAGATTTAAGATTCTATTTAAATTGTTTTATTTCGAGCACACGCTATTGACTCAGTGTGTTCTATGAAAGCAATCCTTATAGTTTGATATCTTCATTGTGTTTCTATCACTAGAAAAATTCCTGCTTACTGAATTGTTTATGTTGAACCATGAAATGATCAAGAATTTGACCAAAGAGTTTTTCCATCTTAAATGTCTTACTGTAAAACATTTTTCTTCTGTTTCATGGTTCTACGTGGATTTATGTCTGTCTGTACAGTAGGATGGTTGACAAGTATGACTGTTTCGGGGGACTAGGTGCAGTAGACTTTTTGGCTTAAATACATTAGTAATCTCATATTGTGCTTCTGCCAAAAAGCTGTAAATTCTTTTCTCTGACTGAGCATCTCTGATTAAGGCATGCCTGCATCTACGTTTTAGTGTTATACTTGACTCAGATTATCAGAAATTTCAGATACCTTCCACAAGTACCGGCAAGAAGATGCACATATCTTTCTGCATTGCCTTTTCGAAAAACTTGACAGTTGTTGGTTGAATCATCAAAAGAGTTCGACGATTGCCCCAGAACAAAACAATGATGGCTTGGTAAATAAAACTTTTGGCTGTCGTTTTATAAGCAGGGTGAGAAATGAAACTTCAACCCATCTACTTTCTTTCTTTGTTTTTTTTTTGATTTTTTTTTTTTTAAAATTGCTATCATGAACATGGTTACGATGTAGAACCTGTTGTTGCAATGATCAGATTCAATGTAGCAAATGCGGATACAAATCTGATAGTTATGACCCATCAACCGTTGTGAGCTTGGGGATTGATGATGTGGATAACTTGCAAGGTGCTTTGGAGTCCCACACCAAGCCTGAAAAGGTTGATGATTATAAGTGTGATGGGTGCAATGAGCGAGTATCTGCTGAAAAAGATTATAAGCTGGTTGAGCTACCTTCAGTCGCTGTGTTTCATTTGAAGAGGTTCAATGGTGATAGTGGTTATTTTGAGAAAATTAACAAGACCGTCGCTTATCCCTTGGAGTTAGATTTGGAGCCATATATGGTTGCTGCAGATACCGAGAATGTAAGTACTCTAGATCCTTTTTTTTCCAATGGAAAAGGGTTAGATGGGTCTACTAGTCTACCCCCCGTGCAATAATGCACGGGACAAAAAAACCGTGTTGGTCATATGATAGAAAAGAGATTTGATATCTGTTCTTTAAGTGGTATAATATGATAGTGTAAAATAATATGAGATATATTTATCGAAGATATATATATATATATATGTGTGTATGGGGGGGGGTTAATGATATTATTAAGATATTAATCGTGGATTTAGTAGATATTTATGTTAAATCTTTATCCTTTTTTTCAATCAAAACATATTATCTGAACAATAAATTTTATTAAATTAATCTTTTTTTTAATTTAACTATTATTGTATTATATTCAAAAACTATTAATTATATTTATTTTCTAATTAACTAATATTTAATCATAACCATTGAATAAATAGTTGGACGGTCAAGATTAAAAGATCTCAGATAAAGACAAAAAGACCTTTATTTGCTTAGTATACAATATAGATTCCTTGCCCTGTTTCACTTACGGATCCTAGTTTGGCTATTGTCTCTTCCTTTGCATGGTAATGTTGCACAGAAATGTTCTCTTTTCGGATGTTGCAACGAGTGAAATTCTTGACATAGGTCCAATTTTTTCGAAGTTTTGTTATGTAACATAAATTATCTCTAATATCATTTCTCTTGCTTTCATCCTGCAGACTGAGACGAAGTATGACTTGTATGCGTTTGTGGTCCACATTGGGACAATCAGAGGAGGACATTACTTGAGCTTTATTCGCTCTGGGCCCGATAGTTGGTTCAAGTTCGATGATGAAGATGTACATTCGCTTTTAATAATGACCATCAGTAATTTAGTATTTCCTCTAGTTTTTCTGTCAATGTTTAATTACTGAAATTCTACAATACACTTGTTTCTTTGGCATTCTGCAGGTGAGCACGATACAAGAAGCAGATGCTCTTGCACAAGATGCCTACATGTTGTTTTATACCAAGAAGGGTACACTGTGGTCTCGCAATCTGTTTAAAGCATCCGAAAATTGCTCAGAAAAACTAGAGATGTCCAGCACCTCACCTACATCAGTTCTGTGTGATGTGAATGACAATGTGACTGCATCTCTTTCCAATGGTGCAAAAGATTCCATGTGTAATGATGAGATTGTTAGACCTTGTATGGGCCAAAAACATGAGGTCAAGACGGTTGAGCATGGCGCATCTACTTGGGATATTATTGGTGTGAATTATTGTGACAGTGATATTATTGCTGATGACGCCAAGGATGCTAAGCAAGATGATGCCAAGGATGATAAGCAAGATGATGCCATGGATACCAAGCAAGATGATATCTGCAGAACAATAAACTTTGATGAAAGCACAAGCACTCCAGTAAAAACTGAAAGGAGCTTTCTTGATGCCAAAACCAATGGGAATGGATCTTCATCGCATATGGAGCATGAAAACGATTATGGTAATGGTACAGTCAGCACCTCACCGTTCAACTTTTCAATCCAAGATTTGTCACTCAAGAAACAAGGTGATATACAAAACTAGTTGGGATCATTCTCTTCAAGTTATGTTGACACAAGATAGAAGCTGATATTATGAATTCATGGTTTATCTCAGAAGCAAATTCCAAACACAAGAGAAAGGAGTCGGCTGGAAAGATTGGTGGTAAATGCAAGCTTGACATTAGGAGGAAAGAGGCATGCCGAACAATGATCTGTATGCCGAGTCATCGACGTGCTCTTTTGCAGGCTGCTATGATGAGTTCATCGCCTAAGAAGAGAACTCGCGTTAAATGACATTGCCTAATATGGAAAGTACTCAGTCTGTTCCTGAAATGTTGTATAGTAGTGGTTGTTTGTCTTTTGTTCCTTTTAAGCTTGACGGATTTGTTCAGTAGTTGGATTTTTGAGTGGGGTTTTTTGCGAGCACGAAGATGCGTGCTCAAATTGAGTAGTGATTGGTCGAGTATTAGTTCTACTCGAACATAGGTCAAGAGGTTTGGTCGGTTTGATTATGAAAGATGGGAGTATGAATTGGTTTTTTGATATCTTAAATTTTGTTCTAGTTTTCTAAAAGGCTATTGTTGAAAGTTTCTGCTGGTGATATGGTGACTGTCTGGTGCTAGAGCTTGTCGAAGGTTGATGCCAGCTGAGTGTTAGAGTTTAAAAAAAAGGACAATGATTTGTCATAGTGTGTTCATTAATCGGAGGGAAATAATATGTAATTATGAAAAAGAAAAACGAAATACTACAAGTTCCATTCCTCTGAGTCCGAGAGGGCAGGTGCTATTTCGTCCTGCTTAATTGATGAACTTGAAGGTGTAAGTACTCTGATCTAACCATTCGCATTATTTTGAGGCTTCATTATATAAGATATGCACCTCGCTTGTTTGTGAATTCAGAAGGTGCGTCATTTGACTTCGGTTAACTAGTAGACTTGAACATATCCATGCGCGTATCGCATCCTCTAATTTCGTCAGCATGATCAATCTGCCAACACAGAAGGTGGAGTAATGCAGGGTGATCAGGAGCACAACTACGCTCTTTGAGAGAGAGAGAGAGATTTACATCGTGGCGGCAGTATTACATGTGCGGAAGTAGATGAAGCAGACTGTCTTGCCAAGAACCTCGATCAGATAACTTGTAAGCAGTGTATGTAATGATCAACAAGTAACACAGCCAAGGTCACTATACGGAGAAGATTAAAAGATATGATAACCAAAATTTGAATTTGGTGTAGACTTCTAGCGTCTGATAACTAGAGAAATGACAAAGCGGTTAAGAATGTGCACCCTGTTCAGACAACAGTCTGATTCAATGCCTGCTTTTGATCCAATGACTTAACTGAAAATTATATGAATGATGTGGTTCATAATTTGTTCGTATCCCCTTTCTCCCTGATATGTCTCCTAAATGTAATTAGCTCGCACTATCTTCTCGGCCAGGTACTTGCCTAAGAAATCATAGCCATGATAATAAAGTGCTTCGACTTCTGCCCTGCTGCCTTTTTGAACCATTAATGATAGTTCTTCCTTGTAGCAGTCCTGAAAAAAAACATATTCGTGCTAAATTCAGATTTCTTTGTTTGTCAAACATCATTTACAAAGACGATGCATTCAACTTTCCCGAGTTCATGGTTATAGATAGTAACAAAGAGCGACTTGTTGTACAAGTCCTCGATTACTTACCTGCAAGATCTCTGAGGACGTGAGGCTTTTAGCAATTTGGAGATCTTTAGCCTTCAATGGGGTCAAAGATTCTTCAGGTATCAGCTGCAGATCCTCCCCCCTCACCCCAAGCCACTTCACATTACAGGCTGATATAATCAAAATTTAGGGCGATGAGGATCCTTCGACAACATAGAATTCTTGAACGATCACTAACTTTAATCACTTCTAGAGTACCATATCTGTAGGCCTCCAGTCCCATTCCTATACTTCCATATTTGAAGGTGCACAGAATGGCTAGTCCTGCGGGGTTCCTTCATTCATATGATTCTGACGATTAAGTAAAACTAGACCAAATGATGAGCGATCATGAGGCCGAAGGCGTGTTAAGTTTACCAGTCAACCAATGCTAAAATGGGCAAACTAGGAAAAGCTCGACTTATTCTGTGAAGAAGAAGCCTGATAAATGCAGGAAACATAGTTCGACATAAGAATTAACACTAGGTCGGCATAAAGAATACTACCGAAATTAAAGTCATGCAGGTACTAATTATATACCTCGTTGCTATATCTGGGTACCCTTTTGCGGTGATGAGGATGCTCGGAATATGGTTGAAGAAACGGTCTTCCACCAACCTTTGAAATACGGCATGCTAGCAAAAAAAATGGCAGAAAGTTATAGACTTCTATGGGACCGGCGGTATAGCAATTAGCAAAGCCATCAAATCGTGAGATATTAGTTTAGTACCTTCTCTATCACAATAACATACCGTGCAACCGTATTTATCACCAAGTTTTCCAGCAAATTCAAGTCCCCCTTGATCGCATGTCCAGAAGACCCACATGATGAACAGTCGAAAACATCTTGATTTGCCTCCTGCACAAAATATGAACGGTCCACTGAACCAAGGAGCAAGATCATTCATTACATCTAGAAGAGCGATAAAAATCAGGTAGGCAAGCTTACTTTTAACCAATGGCATTTACCTTGAAACTATTTCAGAGGTTGCTGGGCCTAAGTTAAATGAGGCGTCTACTTGGATCCTCAATATTAGTTCATCAGGTATACTTATATTAGTTTTTGTTAAATGAGGAATTTACTATAACATCCCAAGATTTCAAATCAAAGTTGTTTCAAAGTCCATTCGAAATAAGACGACAAGATTACAGAGGGTTTAAGTATAAAAATCATAAAGAACTAACAAGAAATGTCCAACTTATATTGTCTTAAATTACATGAAAATCAAATGTTCAGAAATATAGGTGAAATGTTATAGCAAGCCGAATTTAATCAACATCGTTATGAAACGATTCATCCCACGATCCTTTATTACCTGAAACAAACACGTAATCATGAGCTCGAATGCCCAGTAACACCGGATACATGTCCATTTCAAGGGTCCAACATGCTTATTATAGCATGTGTTTTTGATACACAAACAAGATGTAATGCAAGTAACACCAAACAATCATATGCCAAATAAGAATATATAAATACATAAAAAATAATAATTCAAGTTGATCAGATCAATTCATATATCATTACCTTTAACCTTTATTAAAACTTTTAAGGCTATCAATGCATTTCATATCATGTCGTGTAAATTTTTGTGAATTTTACAAATTGATGATATGGGAGGAGTTATCACAAGAATTTAATGTAATTAACTAGTATGGTCGTATTAGAAACAATTAAATAAGTTTTATGGTATTTGCAGTCGACCCTGAACGATTAAATTTTAACCAAACACGACCATTACTAGATGTCGTTGCGTGCACGTGAAAAGGTTAATTACATCCTCCCTAACTAGTCATGCAACCGTAACACTCCCAATCATTGATAATTAAAGGAATTACTTCATATTTAGGATTCCAGGATTCTCAAGCTTATAACAGGTGACTATAATTGCGTTTCATAATTTCATATAACGTCATATTTAATTATACTCGAGGTTAACTGAAAATAATTACTCACAAATCATAGGGGTCAGATATTTTTATAACGTTCTCTAAAATTTTTCAAGATAAATAATTCATTACAAAAATAATATATAATTCATACATGATATCACATATCAAGAACAAACAGTATTCAATAATCTTTATTATAATCTATTATATTCTAAAGGTTGCATCGTTACCCGTTTAAACATACAAATTTAGCATTCAAGGCAGTCAGGAGTATCAGGATTTTATTCTTTTATTTAACATACAATATGTGATCAAATAGTTACACAAATCAAATTACGCACATACAAATATTTAATTTAGGATAACAATATATGTTACCTGGTCATGATTAAAATCTGAAACTAACTGCAAACAAATCCCAAACATAGTCATGCTCCTATATTGAGTCGATACCTACATTAAAATATTTTAATGTGTATATGGGTATGCTGTACTCATTACATATAAATATATGCAATATATATTATAATATTTTAATTAAACAAAGGGGATCAATCCCCTTTTTCCCACTGCATTCCACGAACAGGGACAAAGAGGTTCCAATCGAGAATGGAGAGATGGTGCGACGTCGATGATGGCTAGTTTCAGGCCGCCGATCGATGGGGTTTCTCCGGCCAGGTCAGCTGCGGAAAAGGAGGGTTAGGGAGCGGTCGGGGTGGAGCGAGGAAGGTCATTCGATGCACTGAGGTCGACGGTGAGGACGAACCCAGCCTCGTCGAGCGACGAGGAAAACAAGGGCGACATTGGGGACAATCAAAGATAGTCGGGGATGGACGGAGTTTAATTGGAGTCGAGAGATTTGAGGGTGTCCAGCCATGATTCATGCGTAGTCGTTCATGGAAGGTCGAAGTCCGACCGGTTTTGATGGTTTCCGACGTCAGGGCATTGTCTCCGACGTCGAGGGTGGCAGGCTGTGATCGAGAAAGAGGCAGGGAGGATCGGGGAAGATTTAGAGGGGTTGTGCGCTGCCGGATTTTGTCGGGGACGAGCGTACCATGTATCCTGTCACACGAGACGAAAGCGAAGACAAAAGCGAAGACGAAACACTTACCTTTTTCTCTGTCTCTTCTCTCAACTTGAATGCTCAGTTTCGATGTGAAATTAACGTGGATTGAGACTAATATATATATAGACAGGCTGTTGGAATATTTACGGGAATAGTTAATGGGTTGTTGAGGATTTAAATATTTTCAAGCCAATCAAATCGTCTCAAAAATACCCCTAAGATCCTTTTACATAAATCTTAACCCACAATATCTTGTGAAAATAATTACGACCCACTAATGCAAGAGACGATTAGAAATATTTATATTTTCCAAAATTTGCTAGGATATTACATTTATTTTCAGACCAACGGGTGGTCATTTCTGTGTTGTAAACTTGATCAGGTTCTTGTTGCAACATGAACAACTGCTGGAAGAGTGGAAGGCGAAGAAACCACTAAAAATGGTTTGTCCCAACTCCCAAGCTGTTAATCTATATTCATGTCTATTAGAAAACTAAGCATTAAGCAATTGAAGTCTACTAGTAAAAGCTGTTATTATAAGTGATAGAAGAGCTCTACAAAGCCAAGACGAAATGATGGGATGTGGTAACTACTTTGTGTTGGCCTTGGTTGTTTCAGATACTTTTGGGATCTTGAGACTAAAACTCTTGCTTAAGCATCAGGCAGAGATCTTGGTGCTTCGTAAATTGTATGCCTTTGACAACATTGGGCATATGAAGTTCTGGGATCAGTTATAATAAGCAAATACAGACTGGTACAGTACCTGAAGCATAACTCGGCCAGCAATAAGTCCCCTACTAGATGCCATGATTCCAAGGCTGTATCTGCTGCAACGCAACAGGGCGACAACATCTGCTCATTTAAGAAACAAACAATCAGCTTCGAAGCTTAGCATAAGGTTACCTCCTGTCATCTGGATAATAAATCAAGCTAAATTCATCGGCACTTCTAAAATGTAGTACTAGAAGAAACAGAGATCAATGAGATTACCTTGAATAGTCCTATTGACTTGTTTCTGAGAAGTGAAATACTCTGGTGAGCTACATAGTAGCTTGTAGAAAAGCTCTCGCTGTGTTACTCTCTTCTCCTCAACTAATACTCTCAAGCACATCTCCATCACCTTCCAAACTGCATTTTCAATTCATCGTTCAGTTCCTCAAACTCATAGTTAATCCAATCACATTGAGAAAAACTTAGCTGGACAAGACAAATATCCAAAAACAGATCACATGATCCATAGCAGAAAATATTAGTCCATACTTTGATAAAATAGTTTATAGCTTCTTAGTTGATGCAAGTCAATCTTATGCTAGTGTAACCATTACATTGATCGGATCTGATTTCATACACTTCAAAATCGACAAATATTGTTTAGCATTTCGTTACTCACAATGGAACCGTAAAAATTGAATGCTTCCCATCAATGATTGACAATCATAGTGCCTATGCTGACTTTAGAACATGCAGACATCTTCTCAATCACAGTACGAATATTCACTATTTATATCAGAACATATTTTGTAGCTTGAAAATATGGACTGAAGTCCATGATCAAAGCAGCAAATCAAATACTAGTACTAAGCTAGATATCGACCAGCAACCTAAACGAGATCAAAACATCACAGTTCGAATATCACTATGACACTATATAGCAGAATTTATCTGCAGCTTGAGAATTCGCACTCAAGTTCATTACCAAAACAGCAGCACAATCCTAAACTCCATTCCGATCAGCAAACGGCTTCGAAACATACAAACCTCTAACAAATGCCTTCGCCGCACTCTCCCTCCCCAAAGACCTCTTTGTCACCTCCTTCGACAAATAAATCCACAAACCTCCGCTCACCAATCCACTTCCAACATTGCTATTCCTCGATCTTCTCCCGATCTGCACAAAACGCACCTCTCTCAACTCCAAACCCTCACTCAACCACCTCAATCCACAAGCATTCAATCCAAAATCACCTCACCAGGTGCAGATCGGAGACTGCGGGACGACCAGGAGACGTTAGGATCCGGAGGAAGTTGAGGACCGCGACTTCGATTCGAGCTCGGACCTGCGAAATCGGGGGAGATTGAGGGTTGTGTTGACAAGGAGAGCAGATAGAGGAAGGAGAGGGGAAAGTGTACTTGTGATGGAGGAAGGATGTCAGCGTAACAAAGGCGTTGCTCAGAGAAGAGAAGCGACGATTTGAAGAGCTGATCATCCACCATTTTCGTCGGAGCCGAGGAGCTGAGGGGGGTTGTGATGTGGAAGTGGAGCAGTCGAGAAAAATGGCACCCCGCGAGAACCACAACCCTGTGCTTTTCAAGGGTGAGGGTATGAAATGGACATCAGTACAAATAAATGGGAGCATAGAAAAAGTTCAATGGGCTAAGTTTTCGAGCATGTTGTTATCAATATATAAATTATATATTGTTAAAATATTTTAAGATAATTTTTTTAATTATTTATATTTTTTAAATTTTTTATTCATTTAATTTTCATCCTTTATTAATTTTTAAAAATATATAATGATATCATCATATTTTCTTTGTCCAATCTATAATATAACCATTCATATAATGATGTTGTTAGTGTGTTTAGGCTGAAAATTAGGTAAATATCTGTATTTTAGGTTAGATATTGGAGAGTAGACGGTCACAGATAGAGAGCATTGTGTAGGTCACCAGATGCAGACTATTATAGAGAATTTCGATTAAGTAACTAAGACATGCGTGGATAACATAAAACCTGCAAATACTTCACGATGTAGGATTGAACTTGCAGATAAGAACCAACACAACAATATATGGATTGCATCACATTTGGATGCAGTCGAGGTTCCAATGATTTTTAGTGTAATATGAGTTGCAGCAGACTGGAGTGCAGCAGAGATGGTTGCAAGGTTTGGTCAGAGATCTGAGGATCAATCAAGTCGAAGGTTTGAGGTTCAGAATGACAGTACGAGAATCTAAAAAAGATGAGTTATCAACATTAGTGAAGGTTCACATGTGGTAGCAGTCACTATCAGATCAAGTACATAAATCATGGGTTTATTCCCTCTACCTATAAAAAAGAATTAAAGAGCTCAAAGAACATACCTACTATGAAAGAGTTTGGATGAGAGATTGAATGTACAAGTGTGCAAAAACAATCCAAATTCAAAACTATTCAAGTGAGCTAAATCGAAGAGAAACAGGAAAAAGAGGATTCACTAGTTTGCACTGAAAAACAAAAACTGCAGCAGACTCCAGTAAAGAATCTATACAAGGGTCTAGGTTCTTCGTCTTTGACAAGTTAGCTAACTTGTAAAGGGATTGTCTTATAAGACAAAAACAAGAAGATAATAAACTCATCTCTTGGATTGAGTAAACTCATCATCAAGGGAAGACTGGACTAACCTCTCGATTATCAGTTGATAACAAGTGTCTTAATCAGTATAAATATTATGTTCTTTATTTACTTTTCATTGTTATGAGCTATTAGAACTGTTAGGAATCAATTACAACACCAAATAAAGACAAACTCTCAAAGTTTGAGTCTCTACTACAGACCATCTCAGTAGTCTGCAAAAAACATCAATGTATTGAAATTAACTATTCCACTGTATTATATTGATAAATTTTAAAACAACATATTCATCCCCCTTTCTTTCTAGGTTGTATCTGTAAATCTTATAAGCTTGATATTCATGTTCCCCTTCTTCACTGGCGCTCGTTGTGGCCCTTACAATCCCACCACTTTGAACATGTGCAATTCCTGATGGTGATTCCTCTCCCTAACACTCTTACCGTGTAGTGGTTGATGTCCCTCTTGTCTTGGCACTTGAACTGACCTCTCTTGAATTAGATGAAGATCATATTGGTACTGTGGAACCTATATATGAAATAATGTTATTTATTGAATGACCGAAAACAACGAAAAAATGTTGTTTAATGACAACAAAAAAATGAAAAAAAAAATGAAAACGTCTAAAATTACACAAAAGATGGACATAATCACCATATTCATACCTAATTATGTTCCCTTACATATTATGCTATTTTGTTTTATGATCCTTCTTTTGAAAGAGGTTCAAACATTGGATTCTATTATATGATCATAGAATATACAAGATCATTAACAACATGACTAGTTAGGATAAATATAACATGAATGAAGCTCAGTTGACAAATAGTTACTTGTCGACATTGTTCAAACCTCACAATATTGTGATTCTTTTAAGTTTTAGCATTATGTGCACGTTTCTTGTATTTCCCATAAGTAAACTGTTGCTCCTTACTCACTTGACCTGATTATATTTTTTCTGGGCTCATGAGTAGCCTTTTTTCCTTTCTTTCTTGGCCTTTCTGAACGAACCCTGGCGGTTGGAGGAAAAAGTGGAGGCGGTCCTGATGATATTCAATTATGAGGACTTGGAACATGGCTGATGTGGAATGGGTAAACACTTAGGTATACTTTTCTTTAAACACATAAATAAAAATAGAAGAAAAAAATTAGTAGACAAAATAAAATTGAGAGAATGAAAGCAAAACCATATAATTGGCATTTACCTGATAACAAGTATGCAACATAAATTGGGAACTAGCCTCTATCAAGCTGTAGGCAACTTATTGCATGCTTGCATGGTATTCCACTCAAATCCCACATCGTACAAGTATAGGCCATTCTTTGCACATCAACTGCAAATTAAATTGTTTATCTCATTCCTCTACTACCCGTTTATTTTGTTTTGCATAAAGGAAAAACAATTCCTAGCATGAATCTTGATTCTCTCAATCCTTCTCCATATGTGAGGAGTGATTCCCCTTCAGATTTCTTCATCCCTCATTTCTCCACTTGACCCCTCTCCATGAACTTCCACTTAACGCTCTGAAACATACTTATGTTTGGGTATTCCTCACTGAAAGCCTGAAAGAGACCCTTCTGTCTATCCGAGATAAACATCCATCCTTTATCTTCGCACTTTCATTGACTTCCATCAACAAACCCAAAAACCATTCCTAGAGTTCCTTGATCTCAAAATCCATAACAGCAATAACAATAAGCTACATATAATCATTTTCATCTCTCCCAACCACACTAAGTAAAATACTTGTAAAAAGAGTCTTCAGATGGCAGCTATCAAACCTATTATTGGTCTGCATCCAATCAAAAAACGAGATTTCAATGCTCCTAAACACATATATGCCCTCTTAAACATGTGTTCTCCCTTAACTCTTGTTCTTCCTGTTGTAATCTGGAAAGTTGAACCAGGATTGGTATCAAGAATTGGAATTCCATGCACGGTCTATTTACTCATTTAAATATACACAATCCACTTACTCGCTGTAATTGGAATAGGTTATTTTAAAATTTATCACAGAATAATGAATTTCAATACATTGATATTTTTTATAGATTACTGAGATGGTCTGTAACAAAGACTCAAATTTTGAGAGTTTGTCTCTACTCACTTTTGTGATTGATTCCTAACAGTTATAATAGCTAATAACAATGAAAAACAAATAAAAAAATACAAAATTTATACTGGTTTAGAGACTCGTTATCAACTGATAATCGAGATCTTAGTCCAATCTTTTCTTGATGACTAATTTAGTCAATCCAAGAAGTGAGTTCACTATCTTCTTATTTTTTACTTACAAGACAACCCCTTTACAAAATAATAACTTGTTAAAAACGAAGAACCTAGATCCTTGTACAGATCTTTTACTGGACTCTGTTGTAACTTTTGTTCTTCAATTTAGACTACTTAACCCTCTTCTTCCTGTTTTTCAATTCAGCTCACTTGAATATTTTTGAAATTGGATTATTTTTCCACACTTATACGTTCAATTTCTTATTCAACAGCTCCCTCAGTAATTATTGTACTTTGAGCTCTTTGATCCCGTTTTATAAGCTAACGGAATAAACCCGTGACTTATGTACTTGATCTGATAGTGACAGTTGGTCACATGTGAATCTTCACTGATGTTGACAGCTCATCTTTTTCAGATTCTCGTACTTTCACACTTTGAACCTTAAATCTTTGATTTGATTGATCCTTAGATTTTTGTCCCAACTTTAGCAACCATCTTTGCTGCATTCTAATCTGCACTCAATATCATTGAGCCCTCGTCTACATCTAGTCACTGTTATAACCTCGTATACACCCATATCTGATGCAATCCATGTATTGCTGTGTTGGTCCTCGTCTGCAAGTTTAATCATAATCCTGAAGTATTTGTAAGTCTTTCGTTGCCCATACAAGTCTTAAGTGCTTAGCCAAAATTATCTATAATAGTCTGTATCTGGTGGCCCACATAATCCTCTCCATCTGTGATCGTCTGCTCTCCAGCATCTCGCCTAGACTGTCAATATCTACCTAATTTTTAGCCTAAGCATACTAGCAACATCGTGACTAATATTCCTAAGTTTTGTTCATCAATTTCTATATAATTTGAGATATTGCATATTCCTATCATTACCTAGAATCAGTAAGATGATTTTTATAAGCTCTATCACGGATGTGTTTGTTATGAAATGATTTATTTTGAAATCCAACACCAGAAAAAGAAGAGACATGTGTTTCGGTTTGTGTTTGAGATTGAGTTTGCGTTTATGTTTGAGATCATGTTTGAGTTTCTCTTAAGGTGTCATTTATAGTGGTTGATTAGGTTTGGCTTGCTAACTATGGTTAGCATTGATTGGAGTCTCTTTTTTTCTTTTCTTTTCTTGATTATTTTTCAGGTGATGCATGTACACAGATTGTTGTGATCTTTTTTCTTTCATTCCTAACATACTCAAGGTCATAAGCTCTTCTTCCATTTTCGCTTCGAAAACCAGAAACTTACTTCCATAGTTCTTGTTTGTCCTGTCTTCTTAGATTATGCGTAATTTTTTATGCGAGTCAATAATGTTCAGCATTCTTAACCTATCAGGGTCTACATCCTTAATTCATTTCCTCTACCCACCCTCCAACATAATCAACAGGTTCCCAAATAACATTTGCACCAAATGGAAGCAGAAGTGTAGATCGACAAAACCACGTCTAGATATAACAACAAAATCAAACGATATGCATATTTATGAACACCATCATTTCACTTGCATGTCTTAGATGTAGTTCAATACAGTTCATAACAACTTATAAAAACGAAGCAAATTTGAAAGATTTCTAGTTTGTAGTGTTCACTTTTTGAGGAACACAAAGAGTAGGTAACAAATCCAAGACAAAGATGGCATACCTCGGTATATGAAGTTGAAGCCTTTGAGTAATTAATGAGATAGAACACTATTCTTCCTTCTATTTGATAGAAATCGTCATTTTCTTTGAAACACTGATCTACTGCTCACTTTTTTTCCTCCCAATTTCTCCGCTTCTCTCTCTACAAGTGTATAGGGTGTGGTGATAAGTGATAGATGGTATTGAATGGTAGAATAGATTCAGGTTGTTTAAGTGTATATTTCAATACTTTGAGGTGTCAAAATGCTAATCAATGATAGTTTCGGGATTTTATGTACAATTTTTTCCTTTAGAAAACAAGAGCTGAATTCTTAAGTTAGACCAAAAGCCAGATGAAGAAGAGTAAAGTTTGCAAAATAAAGATACTTCCCTTCAAATCATCACAGTAATGAATCAAAACAGTAAGAATAGATTCATTCGAAGTTTTCAAATCTAGGATCGAATGATTTTGTCTATTATGCTTTTGCTCGTTATAAACTATGAAATATATGATAATACAAAATATGTAAGAAGTCGGGACCAACGGTATGAAAATTTTAGGATAGGGTAAAAGCCAACCCACGAATGAACTAGGACCAAGATCCCACCTGAAGATTTGCCTATCGATTACTTTTTACAAGATAAAGATAGAGCAAGATCACTTAAAATGTGCACTGCAGTATATCCAAACTAAGGAAGCCGTCTACTTTTATATTATTGTGTTCACTGATCTCCATACATGAAATTTGCATTGTACGATTGACAAGATGAGTTTGCAGAAAAATTATGGGAAAATGTTTTTAAGGAATAGAATAGCTTGTCTGCCACCTCAATCCCTTTACAACAAAATTAATAATTTTTAAGCTATGATTGTTAAATAAATGTTGATAGATTTGTTCATGAGTTATACTTCTAGAAATTTCATCAAAGAGAAAAGATGATAGTTTCCTTCCATGGCCAATTCATTAAGGATGGGGATCACCTGTTGTACCCCTTAGTATAGTAGGGGTGTTGTGAGACATCTTGGTCCTTGGAATTTCAATCCAAAGGTTCAAATTGTTTTTAATTTTTTTTTTTGCTCTTTTGGGTTTAGGTTTTATGGCTGTTTTTTATTTGTATACTTTTTGTTTCATGGAATTTTTTGGGGTGGTTTAATTCAGTTTTTATAGAAATAATTTGTTTAGGATTTTATTTTATTTTTCTATTAGGATTTTCTTTTCTATGGTTAAATATTTTTTTTTGAAAAATAGGAAAAGGGGTAGATTTTTTTGGTGTACAACACATGTACTGTTCCCCTTGTATAGCAGCCGATCCGCATCCATTCATTAATGGTGAAAATGTTTAAAATATAAAAAGTTAATGCCTTCCATGCCGATTACGAAGATAAACATGCAAACGATTTACAAACTCATTATCTTATCCTTTCTGATCGAAGATAAGATGAACCTAGAGTCTCGGCTCTTTTAAGCCCTTCTGATTGAACTTGTGTAAATCATATATATTCAAACACATACTAAATCCGCATAAAGTGTTGCATTACTATTGTGTATCACTCTTGACCAACTAACCTCATGATTATGAGACAGAATTGTTTAGTATTAAGATAGCTTTTCTTGATCATAAATGTTAAGGACAATCATTTCTATTATTCGTTTTAGACTCCCTAACAATTCTCTTGGATAGCGGGGTGTGATCAAGTAACTAAAGTTAATCACGAGCAATTACTTCCCAACAAGAATGTTAAATCGGTTTTGGTTATTCGATTTTTAATCATTTTGGGTTAAATGGTTTTTAATCAGTTTTTTGTTCAAAATTTTGTGGATTTTTGTAAAATGGTTCATAATCGATTCTTAAACAATTCTAATCGGATCTAATCGATTAAAAGATTTATTGATTAATTCGGTTTATCGAATCGGTTTATTGATTCACTTAAACGGTTTATTGATTTGGATACTCTAATCAGTTAAACTGTTCAAAATCATCAGTTAATCTGTTTTGTATCGAACAGAACTGATTAACTGATCGGTTTTATTTTGAAAATAAAATAACATCGATTATTTTTTATTAATCGATTTCGATTTAATATTTGATTTCCGTTGTTTTTAACACCCTTACTTCCCATTATTCACTCTCCACGATTGTCCGTCTTTGCTTCCCATTTCATTGAAGCTTCCATCAAACCACGTACGAAAACCACATACGAAAATGGAGCTGGATCCTCGCACTTGTCTTGTTTGGATTTAAACTCTATTTTTTTGTATTTTAAAAAATCTGAAAAAAAAATTAAATCTTATTAAAAAATATCAATCCTAAAAAAATATAAAAAACAGTTAATAAAAATAATTTTTTAAAAATTATATCAATAAAAAAAATCCATAAATCATCAATCGAAAATTGAAAGGTTCGGATCCAGCACTGCAGGGGATCCCATTCCTGCGAAAACCACCGCAATTATCCTCGTTGACTTTCCTCGTAGCAGTCCCAAAATTCGCAACTTGCTTGATCACCCGATTTCTCCAATTAGGGTTTTCCCATTTCCACCTTTGTCAAGTCAATCGTCATCGCTGAGTGCTCAAACTACTCTGTCAAAGTCTCCCACATAAAATTGGACTCGAAATTCTGCCCTTTCGCCATCTGGGTTGGGTTGTCTCTCTCTGTCTTACGCGTTTTGACTCACCCTGTTAGGTTTTCTTCTGTGTGAAAGTGGTTTGAGTTCTTGGACGATTTGGGTGTTAAAAGTCTTCGACTTGGTTTGAAGGTTATTTGCTTGTCCTGTGCTTCAAGTTTCGATTTTGCTTCTGTCCATTACAGGGTTAAGATTGTTGCAAGGGTGAGTTTGGATTGGTAGGTTTGTGTTCGGGTGACGGCGATCACTGTTCGTACCTTTGGAGCTTCGTCCTTTCATATTGGTATGTTGCTTTAACTTTTGATATGATGATGCTTTTGTTAAGTGTTTATGATGGCGAAATGACTTGAGTATCTGGGTATGTTTATAGGAGCTTGAAGACTGCATATGTCTTGTTCTCCTCATACCCTTTTCCATGAAGGGAGCACCTGGGTGGTGGTTGCTATGCTTATAGAAAATTGAAGAGTTTGATTTCATTGGTGGTTGAGAAAACGGAGCGTGGTTTATTGCCGGTTTGTTGAATTGGAGCTGGTTCGTGATGGATAACTCGAATTTCTCTAAGAATCAGGGTAATGGGTATCTGGGTGTGAACAAGATGGGAAAGAACATCAGGAAGAGCCCACTGCACCAGCCGAATTATGCCAGTACTACTAATAGCAATCCTGTGGGTGCCGGGAGGCCGCAACCTCAGCCTCAAGTATATACCATTAGCAAGAATGACTTTAGAAGCTTTGTTCAACAGCATACAGGATCACCGGCTCGTGACCCGTTGCCTAGACCACCTAGTAATCCTCCTAGACCTGCCAGTATGAGATTACAACGGATTAGACCTCCCCCATTGACGCCAATTGACCGCCCACCCATGGGCTCGGTGGCCCCTGGCCATGCTGCTCCTGCTCAAGTTCAACCTCCTCCCCAGGGTCTGGCTATGCATCCTGCACAAATTCCTTTTGCCTATAATGCTGCTAGACCACCTCAGTTCGGGCAGCCTTTGCGAGGGTCAGTTCATCCACCGCGTGGTGTGAATCCAGGATGGGTGAATCCAGCATTGTCGCCCACCTCTGATTATATGCAGCAACTTCAAAGCCTTTTAGGTGATGCTGGGCCAAGGCAAACTACTCAAGGTCAGCCTCCATTGTTACAGCAAATACCAGGCCAATTCCAAGCTCGAACTCCATCCGAACCTCAATTTTCGGGGCAAGCCCATGCTCAATGGCCATCTTTGGGTCTGTTTCCAAGTCCAACTGTGCCCCCTGTTCCCTCTCCCAGGATGAATAGCCCTGGCCTTTTACCTTCGCCTTCCTTTTTGCCATCACCTAGTGCTTTCCTTGACCTATGGACTCCACCTCCTAGGTCTCCCTATCCGCTCCTGTCTCCTGGGAGTCGGTTCCCTCCGCCACTTAGCCCTAATTTCTCATTTGGATCTATGAATCAGCCTGGAATTTTGGGGCCAGGTCCTCTGTCTCCCCTTTCTCCTGGCCTTGGCTTTCCACTTTCACCCTCTTCATTTTTCCCTCTGTCAAGTCCTAGGTGGAGAGCTCAATAGAGTCTTTTTGTCGACCCTTACATGTCTTGCCAGCATCATCTGTGGAAACTTTCTGTTTGATTTGGCTATCCTTCAAGTTGGACGAAGAAAGGGTTGATGGCTCGTAGACTCTTCTAAACTTAGGTTCTTGCAAACATTTCCATTTCTTGGAATGCTTCTTTGTTTTCTCATCGTGTGCTTGTGGGATGCGTCTACTGATTTGTTGGGTAAAGTTCTATAGCACAATGGTTTCTAAATGTCACAGTAGTAGTGGGATACTTCATCAGAGCTTCCCGTTGAAGAGACGGAGAGAACTTCAACAGCAATGGTTGATATTAGGATAACTTTTCCAGTAAGTTTTTTCACGTAAACAATAGAAGTGTATTGATTGCTTGCTTGGCTTAGTTTCTTCACTTAGCTTTTAATCATTCAGAATAACTTGGAAGGCCGGCTATGTATTTTTATTTTATTTTTCCCCCAGGAAATTGCCTGAATATAGTCATTGTACCATGGATAATGTAAGTTAGTGCTTTTACATGACAAAATTGTTTAATCATCTGGTGGACCTGTGCTTGTCGAAGAGTAACTGTTGTGTTTTCTGATAAAAGAAAAGGGATACAGCTTCCTCAATAGTGAATATCCGATACTCTTGCAAGTCGTAATTATGTACAAGTAGTGGAAGCTTGGATTTATGATTTCTCCATGCATGCTTTGGCGCCCCATATATTGAATTTTGCAGACATCTTCATTATGTTGATCCATCTTTTCAGTATTTCTGTGACTTATCATCTTCTGTTATTAGATATCTAACTGGTTTAACTCTGATTATTTTATGGTTGAGAAGTAAACTGAGTGTGGCATATCGGCTTGTGCCGTTGGAAGCTCATTATTTCGATGTTTAGCCATCAATATAAGCTTGTTCTTGGTTTTAGATTTCCACTTTTGCCAATAACCTGAATGCAGGAGTATTTCGTGTTTCCTACATGGAACAGGGGTTATATGAGACATGTCCATAGGACAAGGCATCAAGGAAATGAGAAGTTGATAATTTCAATGCTATTTAAGTCTTGAGTCTTGGATATTGACTAGTTTTCGATCTGCTTCGGAGTTCTGATACAGAACTTTGTATTATTGCCTGCTTGACTGGGTTCCGATATGAACAAGGCAGTAAGATTTCTTTCTCTAAGCTGTTATGACTATGACTGAAGGACTCGAAAGCATCCTTGAGCTTCATTGACCCGCTAGCGGGAGATTAATGTCCATCCAGATATCATTATTCACCTGTTTTATGACTGGATTACTTCTCCAATTCCTCAGCTATTTGTTTCTTTTTGGCCATGCATAAGCTTTGGCATGGGGATGCTGCGACACGATCAGCTTACCTTCTGTGCAGGCAATGGTGACATAGGAAGAATTTCAGGTAAAGATTCATCTCCGTGTAGATTACATGTTTGAGTTTTAGGAATTAGCTGCATTATGTCTTTGGCATGATATTGTTGCCTTCTGTCCGCAAGGCTTGGCTCCCATTTATGATATTATTATGATAACCAACAGCTAAGAGCATGTTTTTTTTTTTCATCTGGAATCTGGTTTATGTGAACGTTGCAATCCTGGTTTCTCTATTACAATCTATGCACGCAGGCTGACTCTGACACTAGTCGTGAATGAAGGGCTTGAAGTCCATTTGCCATTTCTCTGTTTCTTTTTAGTGTTACGCGTTTTGCTCTTAGTCATATTGAGTGGCAAAATTCTCTTTGGTTTTATCAGTTCCCTCTGTTCTTGACTTCTGCTGTCTGGTGTCTCCAATCACCCACAGATTTGATGAAGTCTAGAAAAGTCATCGATTTATGTAACAATTTCACGGGCATGTCATGTGCATTCCTGGTCTCTCAGTTGGTAGTTGACCTGACTTTGTCTTGTACCGACCTCCGGATTTTGATCTTTTTGGTTCAAGGTGACCTGAAGCAAAATGCTCCTCACGAAAAGTAAACACAGTTCCTGTCTATCAGTGTTAAAGAACACCAACTAAAAAGGTGATACGTGTGCCATTGTTCCTAATAGCGTTTATCATGGAGTCTGAGAATCAATAAAGAAACTTTGGCATGTAAAGTTTACATGAAATCTACGTGTAAACTTCGGCATTTGGATTACTTTGTGCCTGTCAATGTGGACGAGATTTTCTCACCTTACCAAATATGCTAGCTTTATGATGTTGTGAAGTTTTCTGTTGGGCTTAATTGCTGTAAGGTATTGCCCGAGACACGAAAGGCATCCGTGTACAAGAGGAGGCGCATCTGCAGAAAAGGACTGCGAGGTCGGGCATGTAAGTCCAAGTGAGCTGAAGTGGAGTTTTCTTTTTCATGTAGTTGATGGCATTGGAGAAGAGTAGAGTGGATTAGCGCACTGCGCACATTATCTGGTTATAGTTGCATCTGCAATGTGATTCTTGGTTACTGCAATCTAGATTGGAAAGTATCTTGCGGTTATTGCAAACTGGACCAAGAGAAAATTATTGCCGATGGGGATGATGAATGCCTGTTATGTAGAGGTCACTGTGAGACTCTTGAGCACTTGTTTGTTTTGTGTTACTTTGTCCAGAAGATACGAATGGACTCTCTTCCTATTGTGAAACTGAACATGAAGTGTCGAGGGTGGAATGAAATGGTGACCTGGATGTCCAAGACGACTGGGGGGAAAACTAAGCTGGTAAGCTCACGACGCAAATTATTTGCTGCTGTGATTTATTTAGTTTGGAAGGAACGTAATAGCAGGCTGGATGGGGCTTGTAGTCGTTGGCCTGAGCTTATTGTTCATGATTGTATTCTGGCATTAGGCGATCTTTGATGTTATGCTCTTTATTATGTTGTACGGTGGAAACTATGTAATGTGTCTTTTGTGAAATGGAAAACTTTACCTTGCTCGCAAATTTCCTCTTGGTCCAGTTTGCAATAACCGCAAGATCCTTTCCAATCTACATTGCTAGTAAAGGCAGAATTTGGTGCTTGTGGGATACTAGTGTATGGACTGTCTCTTATCTGGACGGGTCGATAAGACGGGTCTTATCAATCTCTTCATTGCCGAGTTAAACACTTGCTTAAGGGATGTGAATTCCTTGTATCTTTCATTTATGCTTGGAACCTTTGTACCCACAGGGCTGCTCTTTGGGAGAATTTGAGACATGATCTTCCTTGGCTTATTCTCGGTGATTTTAGATCGTGTATGAGGAGAAATGGATTAGAAGATCTTAGAAGCAAGGGTTGCTTTCATATCTGGTATAATCAGCAAGGGCCAGATTCGTGGATGCGTGTTAAACTTGATTGGGCAATGGGGAACTGTAAATGGTTTGAGTCCTTTGAATATGCTGAGGCTAATTTTTTGGATTCTGATGTCTCAGATCACTCTCCGTTTCTAATCAGAATTTGGACTCAAGAGAGCTGCAGAGTTTCATCCTTTCGTTTTCTTAATGCTTGGGCACTGATCCTAGTTTCAAGAGGACTGTGCAAGAGGGATGGCAGCATACAGTTTATGGCTATTTGATGTTTCAAGTAACTCAAAAGCTTGGAGAAATGAAGAGGGCGTTTAGGAAACTTCATAAGAATGCCGCTGGTGATGTTACAGCCAAGTTAGTTGAGGCTAAGGATTCTCTTGAAATGGCTCATAGTAAGCTTTGCCAGGAGATAATTGAGGGGAATAGAGCAAGTATGATTCAGTATACTCTTGTGGTTCGAGAGCTGTATCAGAAACATTTTATGATCCTTAAACAGTTGTCGAAAGTGTCCTGCCCGAACAAGATGGACAAGAATACACAATATTGCCATGCTGGTATTAATAGGATATACTATATATTTTATATTGTGTACTCTATATTCTATATTCTGTACTCCATATTCTGTATTCTTTATTGACTATAAATATACTTAAAAGACATCTGATAATCTAAGAGTTTTCTTTGCATATGGTATCAGAGCTGTCTCCCTCTCCCTCTCTCAAATCCTAGTTTCCCTCTTCCTCTCGCAGCTGTCGTCCACCACAAACAGGCTGAGCTTCTTCATCCTCCTCAGCCGTAGTCCACCACAAGCAGTCCACCACAAAAAGGACCACAAGCAGTCCACCACCACAAGCAGTCGCAACCTCAGGTCCTTTGTCCATCGATTTCAAGTTGGAGTTTTAGCGGCCATCTTAGGTGACTTCTGACGGTCATCTCCTTCGCAACTCCTTCACTAGCTTGCCGATTTCGGCCACCATCTCATAGCTCCTTCTCCATCTCCTTCTCAGATTTGGATCTCCTTCTCGCAGCTTGCCTGCTGTTTCATCTCCTTCCATAGCTTCTCCATCTCCTTGTCAGATTTGGATCTCATTAGGCCACCAGATCTTTGAACAGGACTTCGGTGACGACTATTTTCGGTCTTCGATTTCGGTCTCAGGTCATTGATTTTGGTCTCCTTTATCGTTGCAGCTCAGTCAACGACTTCCGCTGCCAGATCTGAGGTCTTCCGCCAGATCTGAGGACTTTCGCAGCCAATCGTCATCGCAGTCAAATCTAAAGACTTTCGCCAACGACTTCCGCCTACGAGTCTCATCAGGACTTCGTCGATAGTCTTCTCCTCATCTTCCAGATTTCGGTTCAGATCTTTTGCAATCAGATTTCCTGATCTGACTTGATTTCCAGCAGCAGCCATGTCTTCATCCTTTTCCTCGACATCAACAACAGCTTCCATGGCGGTGACTTCGGTTGCAGCCACTTCATGGCCTCTCCTCTCTTCTCCGGCCATGAGTTTCACTCCACTGCCGGTTAAATAGGTAGCCATGAAGATTATCTTGTTTGGCGTGCACAAATGGAATCATTTCATTTTATCCTATGGTTTCATCGGTTTTGTGGACGGATCAGTTGTTTCTCTTCCCATGCACCTTTTCCAGGCATTGTCTACACCGGTCCTCAATCCGAAATATTTCCAGTGAAAACGGATTGATCATATGATCAGATTTTGGATTTTTGTCACTCTTTCACGCGATATTTTGGTGGAAGTATTGAATCTCCAACTTGCTCGTGAGATTTGGGATCGTCTCCATCAACGTTTCATGTCGGCATGTATGGCTAGGTCAATGAAATTAAAGTGAAAGTTGACATCACTTCGCAAGGCTTCGTCTGTTTCTATGGAGAAATATCTCCGCTACATCAAACTCCTTGCGGATTCGTTGGCTGCAATCGATTCCTCCGTTTCAAACGCGGATTTGATCGAGCACACTTTAATGGGTCTTGGTACCGAATTTGAATCGCAAATTGCAGTGGTACTGAAAGCTTCGATTGTTCCCTCGTTCGAAGACGTTCGCTCCAAACTTCTTCTTCACGAGCAGCGATTGAAATTTCTCAGCTCTTTCGCTCATCCGCAGCACCAGGCTTTTGCGGCTGCCCCTCGCTCATCCAGGGGCCGTGGTAAATTCAAGGGTGGTCGTCCTTCTCAGCCATGGTCAGGAAGTGGCTCGTTTTCGGGTCAGGCTCCACACCCTTCCAAACCGTCCCAGGAACAATCCAAAGGGATCCTCAGGTACCATCCGACATATGTCTCGGACCGTTCAGGTATGACATCTTGCTCTTCTCCTTTTTCTTCGATGTCTACTATTGCTTCCCCATTTTGTTCTACTAACCCAATTGCTTCCCGTGTAGTATCCTCCGTCGGTTTATCGCATAATAATATTGTCTGTCAAATCTATTATAACATTGGTCCCCCGTCTCTAGTTGTCCTTCTCGCTATGCTCCCATTCTGTCCAGGCCTTTGCAACTGGTCTTACAGGTGAATCAAACGAGACTGTTTGGTACCCAGATTCGGGTGCATCGTCCCACATGACCAACACTAATGGTAATTTGCTTTATAAATCTACTTATACTTGTCGGTCTCATGTTTTGGTTGCAAATAGGTCCAAGGTTCCTATTATTCATATTGGGCACTTTCGTCTGTCAACCTTGTCCAAACCACTTACCACTTCCAATATTTTACATGTCCCCACACTGCAATCTAATTTATAGTCTGTTCAGCGTCTTTGTGAAGATAATGATTATACTGTCATATTCATTAAAGATGTTGTTCTGTGAAGGATATTTCAATAGGTCGAACACTCCTTCAGGGTTCCAGTAAAGGTCGCGTATACCCCCTCTCCATTGCCACTGCCTCCCCTCCGCCTGTTTCGTGTATACCTCCGTCCATCGCTCTTGCTGTGTTCGTTACCCCTGGTTCAACGTGGCATGGCAGACTCGGTCATTGTAGCTCATCCACTCTTCGTACACTTCGGAGTCATAAACATGTTGTATTTTCTGATACATTTATGCATAATTATATCTTTTGTTTTTTGGGCAAGTCTCAACGTTTAACGTTTGAACCTGTTTTATATACGGCAACCTCTCCTTTCTTCTTAATTCATTCTAATATTTGGTAGTCTCCAGATCTATCTAATCGTAGTTTTCGATACTATGTTTTCTTTGTGGATGATTTTACTAGATTTATGTGGATTTATCCAATTATTTTATTTTCATTTCTTAAATTTTAAAAAGATGGCTGAAAATCTGTTTGACAGAAAAATTAAAATATTTCAAAGTGATGGTGGTGGTGAATTTGATAACACTTCGACTAAAAAAAATATTTTTTGGAGCATCATATTTTATTTCAAAAATCTTGTCCGGACACATCAGAGCAAAATGGTGTGGCTGAGCGTAAACATCGTCATATCATTGAAATGGCCCGTGTTCTGCTCATTCAGGCTCTGCTTCCATCCCATTTTTGAATGGACGCGGCCTACACCGCCACATACATTATCAACCGCCTCCCAACTCCTCTTTTGAAAAACTTCTCCCTCTACATAAAGCTTTTTGGTCGTTATTGTGATTACAGCTTTTTGCGTGTGTTTGGGTCTCGATATTTTCCAAATTTCTTCGCTTCTTCTTCCAACAAGTTATCCCCCGTTCGGTCAAATCAGTCTTCATTGGCTATATCCCCTGTTATAAAGGTTATCGTTGTCTCGACCCCAAAACCGGTCGGGTTCACATGAGTCAACATATCCGTTTTCATGAAGACGTGTTTCCTTACATGGATCTTCTTCCTTCCCCTTTCCCTCTCCCTGATATCACTACTGACTCTTTTTTGTCTCCTGATCAACCCCTTAGTCGAAACCCTTCCCCACCCACCTTGTCGTCCCCGGTCGATTCTCTCAGCCATATGGATGCCCCTACCCCAACTATGTCCACTCCTGATCCTCCCTCGGCTTCTGCGTCTCCCCCACTGTCCACTTCCGGTCGTTGGTCCTTCTCCATCTCCCACTCCTCTCGTCCCCTCGGCTTGTCCTGTCCTGGCTTCATCTATTTCTTTTTCGATCTCGGTCCATCAAATACAAACTAGGTTGAAATCCGGTATTTCTAAACCCCGTACCATTTTGTCTCTTAACACCATCAGCCCCGTCCTGGAGCCCTCTTCCTACTCAAAAACATCCAAGGATCCAGCTTGGCAAAAAGCTATGACAGACGAGTTTCATGCCCTAATGGATAACTACACTTGGACCTTGGTTCCCCATCCTGTCACCAAGAATGTGGTCGGATATCGGTGGGTTTATAAAATAAAGTACAACTCTGATGGTTCTGTGGAACGATGCAAAGCTCATTTGGTCGTCTTAGGTAACCATCAGCGAGAAGGTCTGAACTTTCAGGAGACATTATGTCTTGTCGTTAAACATACTACTTTCTGTTTGGTTCTTTTTTTCATTGTCTCGTTTCAGTGGATCGTTCGTTAGTTAGATGTCAAAAACATTCTTTCATGGTCACTTAACTGAGGAGGTTTACATACGATAATCTTCCGGTTTCATACATCCCACCTTCTCTTCTGATGTATGTCGCCTGCATAAGGCACTATATGGTCTTCGACAGGCTCCTCGTGCTTGGTTTCATTGATTTAGCAGTTTTTTTTCTCTGGAGTGGCATCACAGAGGCTAAGTCCGACAGCTCCATGTTTGTGTTTTCGTCGTCATTCTCAAGTCTGTATCTGTTACTCTATGTTGATAACATCGTTGTCATCGGCAGTTCTCATATCCTTTTGTCCTCGTTCATCTCGGTTCTATCCTCCGAGTTTGTTATGAAGTATTTTGGGGACATTCACTATTTCTTGGACATTCAAGTGCTCCGTACTCCTACGGGTGTCTTCCTGTCTCAAGAAAAGTACATCCTCGATTTTCTTTGTCGATTCGGTTTCTATACCCTGAAATCGGCCCGCTCACCCCTCGCTTCTAGAACTTTCCTTTCCTCCACCGACGGTATTTTACTTTCTGATCCAGCCGAGTTTCATAGCATAGTGGGGCGTTACAGTATTTATCTATGACTTGGCCTGATATAGCATATGCCGTACATTTGGTCTCTCAGTTTATGCAGACACCGCATATTCCTCGCTTGTTGTTCAGCGCATTTATAGATGTTTGCAGGATACTTCATCTTTTGGTATCTCCCTTCGGTCCTCGAATATCTCCATTTTAGTGGCTTATTCAGATGCGGATTGGGCCGGTTGTCCCGACAATGCACGTTCCACTACAGGTTTTGCGATTTACTTGAGTTCTAATTTGATCTCTTGACAAGTCAAGAAGGAGTCTACAGTCTCTAAATCCTCCACGGAGGCCGAATACAGGACGGTTGAATATACGATTACGGATACACTTTAGATCCATTCCTTATTGGCTGATTTCCTATTATCAAGCCCGTCCGGTTGTTCTGTGATAATGTTTCTGTTTCGTATCTAGTCCTGAACCCGGTCCTTCATGCACGGAGTAAACATATGGCTGCTGATTATCATTTCGTTCGGGAGCAGGTGTCTCATGGAGATTTGGTCGTTCGTTACGTTCCCACTTCCCTTCAGCTAGCCGACATATTTCCAAAGATTTTATCCTCAGACCGGTTTGAGTTTCTTCGTTCCAATTTGGGCGTCGACTCCTCCTCCCCCCGCACAAATTAAAGGGGGTAATAGGATATACTATGTATTCTGTATTCTGTATTCTGTATTTCGTATTCTGTATTCTGTATTCCGTATTTCGTATTCTGTATTGATTATAAATATACTCAGAAGGCATCTAATGATCCAAGAGTCTTCTTTGCATAGTTATAAGGGGATATAGGATTAGAAACAGAATTCTCTCTGTTTAGAGGAAAGATAGCACCTGCACTATTTCTCCTGTTGAGATCAAAGATGAGATGCTTAATTTCTATCAGAAGTCTTTGGGTGAAGAGTTGCCTAGGGGCCAGAACGTCAATTATGAATTTGTGGGATGTGGTAACTATATATCTGATGACCAAGCTGCAGAGATGGTTAAATGCTTTACGATGGAAGTGGTAAAACTTGCTATTTTTGATATAGCTGATGATAAGGCCCCAGGGGCTGATGGTTATACAGCCTGCTTTTTAAAAAAAGCTGGAGCATCAATTGGCTGCGATGTAGCTATGTGTCACGGATGGGCTAAGATGGTGAGGCTTATACTTGAAGAATGGTGATGCGGACTAGCCCAACTTGGAGTCAAGCCCAAAACGAAGCCCAATCCAAGATGGAACAAGGCCAAGCCCAAAGTTTATCCAAGGGAGGTAACAACCTAGGGAGGTGAACTTCTAGAAGCCGCAAAGGCTTTATCTTGTGTAGGTTAGTACCCAAAAGTCTACATGTAATTATAGACCGTTAGATCGTTTTGATCTCCACCGTTGGTTGTGGAGGAGAAGTTGTATATAAAGGGGTCTTGGCTCATTTGCCAAACCATCTCATTCAATACAAAAACATCTCTCTTTGGAGATCAACAACTCTCTTGCTTTCAAGTTCTCATTCTCTTGCATTGTTCTTACTTTAGCTTTGTGGCATTCGAGTTTGACTAAGCTCGAGCGAAGGTGTGAGTAGCTTGAGTGCCGTACGGGTTATGAGAAATCTAACCCCGTGACATATGGTTGTCTTGCAGTTTTTTGAGAACGGTCAAATGCTTAAGCAAATCAATTCCACTTTTATAAATCTCAATTCTAAAGTATCCCATGCTTCTAAGATGGGTGATTATAGGCCTATATCTTGTTGTTCTATGTTATATAAAGCCATATCCAGCCTGCTAGCCAAGAAACTTAGCCTTGTGTTGCCGTCGCTTATTGATGAAGCCCAATCGTCTTTTATTGAGGATAGAAGTATCGTGGATAATATTCAGCTTTCCCAAGAATTGATTATGTTTTATAACAGGAAGGGGATTTCCCCTAGATGCCTCAAGGAAATCGATTCAAAGAAGGCCTATGACTCGGTGAGTTGGGAGTTCATCGGAGTGGCTTACTGCTCTTAAATTCCCTTAGAAATTCATCTGGTGGGCTATGGTTTGTGTGAAATCTCCTTGTTTTTCGGTCATGATTAATGATGAGTTGACTGGTTTTTTAAGGGTAAAAGAGGGGTTCAACACCTCTTACGTTTTTGTAATAGTTGACTAGAGGTTTGAAATGGTATTCAAATTTCATCCAAGATGTAAAAAGTTGGGAATTACTAACATGTCTTTTGCTGATGAACTCAATTTTCTATAAAGCTGATATGAATGTGGTCAAGGTGGTGAGGAAGATGCTTCAGCATTTTGCTGATACTTCTGGGTTGCAAATGAATCAGGCTAAATCTTCTATTTTTCCTAGTGGTGTTTCTCATGCGGTTTTGGATCAGCTTTGCTCTTGTCTTGGTATGTGCTGTGGGTTCGTGGCCTGTTAAATACCTGGGAATTCCCCTTATGCCAGGTAGAGTGCCTCTTAGGCATTTTCAACCCCTTATCGATAAGATCACCAAACGAATTGTTCATTGGGAGGTTAGAACCTTGAGCTATATTGGTAGACTCTAGCTTATATCTTCAGTCATTCACAGTTTTCATTGATACTGTAATCAGATTTTTCATATGCGTGCAGCTGTGCTTGAGAGAATTGATGGCTTAGGTCGAAATTATTTATGGTCTGGTGTGGCTAATTATAAAACGAAATCCCTTGTCTCCTGGAATCAGGTGTGTGAACTCAAGTCCATTAGTCGAGTCAAACTCGACAAGATTTTTGGGTTCGAGAGGTTCGACGAGTTTGAGTCGTTGGGTTCGATTAGTTCGACTCGTTAGGTTTGACGAGAACTCGCAATCATGTACAAATTTGACCGGGTTTGAGTTTGATCGTTAGGTTCGAGAGAACTCGACAAATTAGAGCGGTCGGATTAATGAAACCTTTAGGATTTTGATGGATTATGAGCTATTGATTGTATCTTTATGAGTTGTATGAACTCTCATTAAGTTTGTGAATGCTTAATTTTTAATCCATGCACTGTAGCTTAAAAAAATGAAAGCTTCAAATGTAGAACTTCTCTACAGAGCCTATATGATATTCAAAGTTTGAACTAACCTTATTATTTGACGGGTTGTTATTATGATCTTACATGCAATGATCCTTGAATATGATCTAACAGGTTGCTAGCTCCTAACAATTTGGGTGGTGATCCTTGAACATGATCATTATATGATCTTATTACTTAGGTGTTTCTTATTTATCGTTTATTTTTCTCTCTCTTTTGAAAAAAGAAACAGTTTTATTTGTTGATTACTAGTGGGTTTTTGCAATGTTTGGTTGTATTTTTATAAATTTTTATGATATTGAGTTACATTACATGATTATAAGGTATACACAGCACTTGAATTTTCGAGTAGCATCCATAGAATTATAGAAATGGTTGGATTCGACTCGAGTTTGGCTCGATTCAATATCCGATAAACTACTCGAAAAGTAGTTCGAAACTTGACGAGACATATTTGAATTCGGTTCAAGTTCGAGTTTTTCACTAGTGCTCGAGATTTGATGATGTTCGACTCAAAATAAAAAGTCAAAGTTCAGGATCAAATTCGTTGACACTCGACTCGATTCGGTTCGTCTACAGTCCTACATGTATGCATTTTGCACTATTTTATAAGATACAAGTCTCGTTTTTATATCAAATAACGTCTTATGATCCCGCGACATGTATTAAAATGCGTAACTTACACAATTATTAATGTTTCACGATAAATTTATAAAAAATTACATTTGATCGTCGTATACGCGTGTCAAACTTTGTATCGCTACACACACAAATCAAAATGTTGCAAAATGTGTGAGACGGAGATATTATTTTTTATAGGAAAAAAAAGGATGATGGTGAACGGCAGCCAAATAACTATTGTGAAAAATACCTTCATCACATATTTTAATGTTTTGAATTGATTCTCTTTATGAATTTTAAAATTTTTGTTTTTAAAAATTGTTTGATGGAAATTACTGTTGCAGCATCTTAGTATAAATTTGCTGCGGTAGCCACACTAACCCTCGTATGTTTTTGAATTTGAAACGTTTTGTTTTTGAAAATTGTGTGGTGAAAGTCTTGTTGCCCGAGCTTGTTGCCTGCTGGCTGTTGCTGCGGTAGTCACATTAATCCGATTTATAATACGAGGAGATATAACTTGCAGCTTCAAATATAACGGACTCGCTGCTGCAAGAAGTGCATATATGGAGTATTATTGACTAGTACAATGAAGAATCAGAGAGATTAGTAACCCATATGTTTCATGGCACTAATCAGATTAGTAGTAAAATTTCATGCGTTATGCGCAGCAACGTATTCTCTGCTAACGCAACACTAACGTCATCCCCCCCGCTATTAGTCGATGTTTAAGAAATTTAGGGAAAAGATAGGGAGGAGGCTTTTGGTGTTACTTTTCTTGACTTTATCTTGGTAGGATTTGCATAATTGCATCATTGGAGTGGCATTCACGTGGTTTACATGACCACCTCCTTCTCCCTCTCTCCACCATTCGTATAATATCATCCATCCCATGAGAAAGAAATTTAAATGGATTAATTTGATATGGATTTATGTAAAGTTTGATATATATATAATGATGATTAAATATAATTTTTTTTTTATAAATTTATCATGAAATATCGATGATTGTGTAAGCTTGATATTTCAACCTAATATATATTACGAAATGATCAGATATAAACGAGTCTTATATTTTTATATATATAATAATATAAAATATATATAAGATACATTTTTCTGGGACGGAGGGAGTATAGTTTTTCGTTTCCATCCATCACACTCAACTTGTTTTATGCATAGGGCGTTATAAAATCATAGATAGCGTGGAATGCTGAGAAAATATAATGTACGACTTTATGCGTATCGTTATCTTACTAGGCCTAAGTGTGGTCCAGGTTGTGGACTTAACGGTTGTATAGACAGAGTGCCGACTACTATGGAAATCAATCTAGCATTCTTAAGTCCATTTTCCGATGGATGACTTTAAGTATGTATAGACCATCATCGGATCTTCTGTTACAATACAATGGTCTTGTTGGCGAGGACTCGGGCAAGCCTTTTGAATTTAAGAATATTTGGTACTCCGTATTTGATATTTACGTACATACATAAATTTTTATCCTGAAATTTTGCTAGAAAAACTTTATTACTAGTAGTAATAGCTAATAGGGGGACAAGGTATCAGCTCTTGGCAAAACAATTGTATGAAACAGGTTGAGAAGAACAAGGATGTTTGGACTTTTATGATAAAAAGCTGCAACTTGTGTCAAAAGTTGATCCCTGGAGCTCAAGCTAGTTGATGGAATCAGAGCTTTATCAAGAGAGGTTCATTCTTTAATTAGCATGACTCTTTCCATATTTATTCGATAAAATAAAATAAAATAAAATAAAATAGTACTAGCACCTAGGCTCTAAATCTTCTTTATTTATTCCAACTAAATACTCGAAAGGTACTCCCTTCCCCGCACTACATCACATGCATCACACTTAACTAAATGAAGTTTGATCCGAACGATAAACAAATAGTATTATCTTCATAGATCGAGTACCATTTATACTATATGGGACAATCAACTCGTTCATTTAATAATATACGTTTCATTTTTTATATTATAAATTCAAAAATCTATATTCTATCACTTTGCATCACATTGCATCACACTTATCAAAATGAAGTTTGATCCGAACTGCACGATAAACATATAGTTCTATTTTTTAGAGCGTCGTTTGTGTTGTAAGGGACAACCAACTCGTTGTTGTAATACTGCAAGTTTCACTTTTTACAGTGTATACTGAAAAACCTATACCGTAATTTGTTGATAATTGTATATAGACAGAACCTTAATTGATCGGGGAAATGGAATTGATAAAGATGTGAATTGAATAGCAAAACCTTAGACGTCGATAAAAGGTCAAATTTATAAACCCTAGTAGCAATCCTAGGTTAGGTTTCAAATCTGACACATAAGAACGAATTCTCACAGTCCTAACATGGATGCTTTTATAGCGTCTTATTCTTTAACTCCATCTTAGCGAATCTTAGTTAAAATCGAGATTGATTGATGTGTAGATACTAAAACAAGTCAAACATCTCCGTTCGGGTGTATTTTTTTAACTGATTAAATAGCAAGTGTACTGATCGCGTAATAATTGATAAATAAATACCAGATTGTCGAATCCACAGGGATTGCGTAAACAATTAGTAAAACTATATTATCCTTACTTTATCTAGACAATGAAATATTTGGTGATTATCTAATTAATATCGATTTAATAAAAATGAGTGAACAATAACTAAGGCTTAGGTTGTAAATTTATATCGATGTAATATTATTATGGTTGTGATTTATATTCCCATGTAACAACAGGATTTCCTAAAACCATTAATATTTTCTCTCGAACAATATTAACACTATTATTATTTAACAACCCATATTATTTATAATATGAATTTAGGAAAACGCTAATGCATTATATTTGGTGAAATCCTTTTAGCTTTCAACATACGAATGTGACATCCATGTCTATAACTGCTGCATGTATCAAATTATATATTTCTATATTAATTTAATCCACGATGATTATTAATTGAACATTCATATAATATCTCCTCTCGGTCTCAATTATATGACACATATCATTCAAAAAGTGATCAATTTAATGAAAGCATTAAGAGCATAATAATCGCTTAATCATGAGCTATATTAATAACAACTTTAATAATAATACATATTTATAAATTTAACAAACCTTTACCTTAACCTTATGAAATTTAGTTCATGATTTAAGTATTTGGAGAATAAAACACACATTCAATGAACTAAATTTAAGAGAAATAAACCGAAATTAAGCTTTGGGCTGAATTGACTTGGACTTTGAAGTTGCTAATGTGTTTGAAACCCAATGGAATTTGGGCCCAATAGGGTTTGGGCCAACTCCTTCTTCTTCCTTTTCCTCCTCAGCCGCATCCAATAACTCCTCTCTTCCTTCCTCTTCTTTCTTTAAACACCTCACCTTAGCTACTGCAACCAAGCCTTGCACGCTGCCCGTCCTCCTCGTCACAGCCGCACCGAACCCGAGCGGCAGCCCGCCACTAGCCTCAGGTAGATTTTCTTCGCCTCACCTCTCTGATTTTCGTATTTGTTTCGTTTTACAGTATAATACTATGTAATTCTCAGTCTATGTATCTATTTTTGTCTATCTCTCCATGTGTATGTATATCCCTCTATGCTTATATCCCTCCTTGCTTTTATAGGCAATTTCGGCAACCAAATTCATCATCTTGGATGTAAGCAAATCTGAACACGTCTGCGATTGATTTTCTCGCTGCTGAATTTAGATTGCTTTTGGATTGCTGTTTTGACACCTTGTGGCTGCGAATTGTTGAATGCGTCTCTTGTTTTCAATAATTGCTGCTGGGTGCGTTGGTGGTGGCTGGCAGCTGTCGTGATTGGTGTGAATGGCGATTGAGTGTTGAATAGCGGCGTTCGAATACGGCGGCGGAATACGACGTCGTTGAATGTGGCGGCTTCTGGAAATGAAGAGGAATAAACTTGGGCCTGGATTTGGGTTGGGTTTTGCTGCTGGGCTGCTTTGTGATAATTATAGTATTGGGCCTCCGAATAGTATGAATTGTAATAAATGGACTGAATTGTTGGTTTTATCGTTGGATCACTGTAGCATAGTCTTGTTTCAATAATTTGTTCCTGAAATGTAAAAATAACCATATGTTTCATCATAAATGCTAAGCAACATATAGTTAAATTCACGTAAAAATGATATTCAACATGAGATTGCACAGGCTCGAATTCAAATCATTAGAATACCAATAATCTCGATCAACAGAAGCGAACAATGGAACGAAAGCGAATAAGTCAAATCCCTATCCAGCGAGGAACATAAACAGACATAGAGGTGCTAAGACCAGTATAACTAGGGGCATGGCATATGTTTCCACAAGCTTTCTGTCCTCAGGTGTGAAAAGGAACGGGGCCAAGAGACTAGTAACCGCACCGAGGAGTGCAACATTCACAAGCATACCGAGCAACAGAACAGGTAAAATCTTTCTTGGATGCATGGTTTCCTCTTCTCGTATTTTTCTTTCTTTTGTTGCAATGAGAGATTTTGGAAATTCTAATGAAGTTGAAAGAGGTTTCGTCCCGTATTTATAGCAAGTGGAAGGGCAATCAAGTCTACATAAAATCTTCACAAAGTCTACATAAAATCTGTATAGGCATCCTGATATACGGCGTTGGCTAGTATTTTGCTTCCTTAAAGTCTTCATAACAATCCAAGGATATCTAGATTCAAATATCAAATTCTTTTGACAAGACATGTCTATCCGAATGTGTCAATCATATCGTGAAGTGTGCCTATACCCTTAAAATTAGATAATTCGATTCGGGGTTACAGCAGCCTAAGTCCACGGCCCAAAATATGCCCAATTCAGTGGCCCAAAATGTGCCCATTTCAGTGGTATCCAGGATTACAATACTGTAAGAAACAAATGTCAATAACATCTTCAAGCGACATAACACATCATGAATCAATTTTCTTGACATCTTAATAATAAATTAGGGAGCGAGTTTTATTCGAAATG
>LIEC01008552.1:0-10467 GCA_001925005.1 Drosera capensis | reverse complement strand
CTGAATAAATGGATTGAATTGTTGGTTTTGTCTTTGGATCACTGTTGCATAGTCTTGTTTCAATAATTTGTTCCTGAAATGTAAAAATAATCATATTTTTCATCATAAATACTAAGTAACAGATAGTTAAATTCACGTAAAATTGATGCCGATCAATTCCCCCACACTTAGCTTTTGTTCGTCCTCGAACAAAAATGATGATGAAACAAGAGGATACAAAATGAGATTGCATAAGTTCAAGATAGAATTCAAGTCATTAGAACATCAATGATCTCAATCAACAGAAGCGAATAATGGAACGAAAGCGCCTAAGTGAAACCAATAAGTGGTACACACTTTATTTCGAACACACTTAAACAGCATTTCAGAAGCAAATCCCTATCCCATAAGGAATAGGAACAGACATATAGGTGCTAAGACCAGTATAACTGGGAGCATCCTGATATACGGCGTTGGCTAGTATTTTGCTCTCTTAAAGTCTTCATAACAATCCAAGGATATCTAGATTCAAATATCCACTTCTTTTGACAAGACCTGTCCATTCGAATGTGTCAATCATATCGTGAAGTGTGCCTATAACCTTAAAATTAGATAGTTTGATTTGTGGTTATAGCAGCCCAAGTCCACGGCCCAAAATATGCCCAATTCAGTGGTCCAAAATGTGCCCATTTCAGTGGTATCCAAGATTACAATACTATAAGAAACAAATGTCAATAACATCTTCAAGCGACATAACACATCATGAATCAATTTTCTTGACATCTTAATAATAAATTAGGGAGCGAGTTTTATTCGAAATGCTGTAGAATAAATTGGTAGACTCTCACAGAAAAATCGTACTCTCAAGTGTTTAACTCATGTGTTTTCAGGTAAGTGTTTAGCTCAAGTTCTAATTATGAACATGTTCTACCATAGGCTTGTTTGCTTACCATAAATCAAAAGGTCTTTTTCGGGATTTCAAAAGTTTTGAGGAAAATACAAAAGATAAATAGGTTTATGATTTTTGTGAGGATGAAGGAACAAGTGGAGTATAATAATTACTCAACTAATCATGAGAGAAATGCATCCCTCAACATACTAAAGATATTACAGTATCTTTTGAGTTTTCATCAAAACCTTTTTCTTTTTTTCTCTTTTTTTTTTCTTTTCGGGGTTTTTTTTATTTCTTTTTCTTTTCAATAAACCCATAAACATGAAATTCATGGGAATAGAGTTAAGAACATGTGCACCAAGATTGATGGGCATCCAAGTCCCTTTTAGCTTCTAAATCGACCCCAATAAGAAATTTGGACATCGCCCTTAGCTAATGGGCTTCCCTAATCAAGCCCAATTCTTCACTTTTGCATAACTCTTTCTTTCATACCATACTCATTTTCATATCTCCCATATTACAAAGTGACATACCATACTCCACAAGTTCATAAATTGATGAGAAAAGATAGATGATAATTTGAAATTCAATGAGTAGGCTTCTCAAAAGAGTACAAAATGTCAATGTCAGGTTGGCTCTGTTTTGGTTGTAGTGGTGTTTGTTCAAAGAATGTCTTTGTCATTTTTATGTATACACATTATTGTAGTCTCAAAAAGGTTTACAGCAAGTTCTAGAGATACATATTCATAAAAGAACATCACTCAGCAAAGAAAAAGATTGACATGATTGTTCAATCTGAAGGCTCAAAAACTCACGAGGTTTATGTCTACCAATTTTTCATCCAAACATTTGGAATTCGACCGTTATTCTTAATCCATTGCAAGTTGCAAGTCAATTTATCCAATCATGTTATAACATTTTCCAATATAATTGAATTGTTTGTTTCTGTTTAGTAATTGTAAACCTATAACCAATGAATTCTTCTTGTTTTTTTTTTTTTTTTGTTTACACACATCATCATATTTACATACACATTTACTAAATCTCTCCCCCACACTTAAATCTTACATTGTCCCCAATGTAACACTTAAATCATGAAAAGAAGAATTAATAATAAGAAGAAAGAGAAAGGGAAAGAAATGCAAATCTGATAAGAGACTTGGGTTGCCTCCCAAGTAGCGCTTTAGTTATAGTCTACAGCTAGACTCTGTCACGCTCAGGACTCGGGCTCGTGCAATGGAACGGAGTCTTTTGCAGTGCTCCATTCTCCTCCTGTGTAAATTTTGAGGCGTTGTTCGTTGACTTTGAAAGGTCCAGTATTGGCACCCTGGATTTCAACAGCGCTATAAGGAAAGACCTTTACCACCTGAAAAGGTCTTGACCACCTGGATCTCAATTTACCTGGAAACAATCTCAACCTGGAGTTATATAATAGCACGAAATCTCCCTCATGAAATTCTCATGTTGTAAGGTGCTTATCATGCCATATCTTGGTTCGTTCCTTGTAAAGTTTGGCATTTTCATAAGCTTGACTACGAAACTCATCCAATGCATTCAATTGTAGTAACATGTTTTTTCCAACATCTTGCATTTCAAAGTTAAGAAACTTAGTAGCCCAATAAGCACGATGTTCTAATTCAACACGTAAATGACATGCTTTTCTAAAAACTAACCTATATGGAGACATGCCAATAGGTGTTTTAAAAGCAGTTCTATATGCCCATAATGCATCATCAAGTTTCAAAGCCCAATCTTTTCTAGAGGTACTAACCGTTTTCTCTAATATTCTCTTTATTTCTCGATTGGAAATCTCAACTTGACTATTTGTTTGTGGGTGATAGGGAGTGAAAATTTTGTGGGTAACACCATATTTGCGAAAAAGATTGGTAAAAAATTTGTTACAAAAATGGGTACTACCGTCACTAATGATAGCTCGAGGAGTACCGAATCTGTTAAAAATATGCCGTTTCAAAAATCGAATAACAACTCGAGAATCATTAGTCCTGCATGCTTCAGCTTCCACCCACTTAGAAACATAATCGACAGCCACAAGAATGTATAGGTTGGAACAAGAACTCAGAAATGGTCCAATAAAATCAATACCCCAAACACCAAATAATTCACATTCAATAATATTATTTAAGGGAATTTCATGTTTTCTTGATATGTTTCCAGTTCTCTAGCATCGATCACAAGCACGAACATATTCATATGCATCCTTAAACAAAGTTGGCCAATAAAAACCAGAGTCAAGTACCTTGGAAGCTGTTTTAGTTGGTCCAAAGTGACCGCCTACCTCTTTGTCATGACAATGGTGTAGAATTGAGGTCATTTCCTCTTCTGGTACATATCTTCTTATGAGTTGATCTACGCAAACTTTGAATAGATAAGGTTCTTCCCAAAGATAATATTTGGCATCATTCAAAAATTTCTTCCTTTGATAAAAAGAAAGATTTTCAGGAAGAATACCTGTAACGATAAAATTAGCAAAATTTGCGTACCACGGAAGTGCATGATTAGAAATGGCAAAGAGATGTTCATCCGGAAATTCCTCATTAATTTTTCTTACCTCAGTAGATTGAGATTGCTCAATTCTAGACAAGTGATCAGCGACTATATTTTCAACCCCTTTTTTATCCCGAATTTCGAGATCAAATTCTTGTAATAAAAGGACCCATCTGATTAATCTTGGTTTGGCATCCTTTTTAGCCAAAATATATTTAAGAGCTGAATGGTCGGTATAGACAATTAGTTTGATCATGCAAAGGTATGAATGAAATTTATCAAACGCAAATACGACAACTAGAAGTTGTTTTCTAGTGGTTGCATAATTTTTTTGTGCCTCATTCAAAGTTCGACTAGCATAGTAAATGGTGTGAAAAATCTTATCTTTCCTTTGCCCAAGGACTGCACCAATGGCTAGATCACTAGCATCACACATTAATTCAAATGGTAGACTCCAATCGGGTGCCACCATTACAGATCCAGAAATCAGCTTTTCCTTTAAGGTTTCAAAAGCCTGCAAACATTCAGCATTAAAATCAAATGCAGTATCTTTGCTCAAAAGATTACAGAGAGGTTTTGAGATTTTTGAAAAGTCCTTGATGAATCGTCTGTAAAACCCAGCATGTCCAAGAAAACTCCTAACCCCTTTTACAGTGGTAGGTGGAGGCAATTTTTCAATTACAGCCACCTTTGCGTCGTCCACTTCAATCCCTTTGTGAGAGATCTTGTGGCCGAGCACAATACCTTGTTGCACCATAAAGTGACATTTTTCCCAATTTAGCACAAGGTGTGTTTCTTCGCATCTCTGTAATACTAAGTCAAGATGATGTAGCCACGAATCAAAAGATGAACCGAAAACAGAGAAATCATCCATGAATATTTCAAGAAATTGTTCAACCATATCATAGAAAATTGCTGTCATGCATCGTTGAAATGTTGCTGCTGGATTACATAATCCAAATGACATTCTTCTAAAAGCAAAAGTTCCATATGGACAAGTAAAAGTTGTCTTTTCTTGGTCCTCGGGAGCTATGGCAATTTGATTATATCCAGAATAACCATCAAGGAAACAATAAAACACATGCTCAGCAAGTCTGTCAAGCATTTGATCTATGAATGGCAATGGAAAATGATCTTTTCGTGTTGCATCATTCAATTTTCTGTAATCTATGCAGACTCTCCAACCAGTAACTGTCCTAGCGGGGATCAATTCATTTTTCTCATTTTTCACAACAGTCATACCTCCTTTTTTAGGAACAACTTGCACTGTACTAACCCAAGTGCTATCAGAAATAGGATAGATAATACCTGCATCAAGGAGTTTGATCACCTCATTTTTGACAACCTCTGGCATGATTGGATTTAGCCTTCTTTGTGGTTGAACAAGTGGTCGATAGCGTTCTTCCATCAGAATTTTGTGCATGCACATGGATGGTGCAATTCCCTTTATATCGGCTATTTTCCATCCAAATGCCTGCTTATGCGTCCTTAAAATTCTTAACAATTTTTCCTCCATTAAATCTGTCAAGTCAAAAGAAATAATTACGGGCAATAATTTACAATCATCCAAATAAACATATTTTAAATGAGAAGGCAAAGGTTTGAGTTCAAGAGTTGGAGGTTTTTCAATGGATGGTTTGGGAGGAGAAATTGTTGATCTCTCCAAAGTTTCAAATTTTGGTTTAAAACTCCTTGGAAATGATGGATTGATCTCCGAGCTTTGAACTGCCTCCTTGATTCCTTCATTGTCAATATCATGTTTATTGGAGTGAGCTAGGCAAGCTTCCATTGGGTCTTTGATTAGATGTTCCTGAAAAAACTTTAAAGCCAAAGAGTCGCAGTCATCAATTCTAAAACATGTAGAAACATTACTGGAATGCTTCATGGCCTTAAAAACATTGAATGTGATTTGCTCCTCTCCAATTCTAAGTATCAGTTTACCGTCTTGAACATCAATTAAGGCTTTTCCAGTAGCAAGAAATAGTCGTCCTAAGATTAACGACATATTGACATCTTCATCCATGTCTAAAACAATAAAATCAGCTGGAAAAATAAATTTATTCACTTTGACTAACACATCCTCTATAATACCTCTTGGATATTTAGTTGATCTATCTGCAAGTTGTAAAGATATTGTAGTGGGTGTTGGTTCACCTAGTCCTAATCTTTTAAAAATCGTGGTAGGCATCAGATTAATACTTGCTCCTAGATCACATAGTACCTTACCAAATTGAATATGACCAATGGTGCAAGGAATAGAAAAACTCCCTGGATTTTTCAGCTTTGGTGGTAATTTGTTCTGAACAATGGCAGAGCATTCTTCAGTGAGGTTCACTAATTCATGCTCCTTCAATTTTCTCTTGTTGCTCAATATTTCCTTCAAAAATTCCACCGTTTTTCTTCGACACGTGCTGTGAAATAATAGACATTTTTTGGGATTAAAAAAAGTGTTTTTTTTGTTTTTTTTAAAATTCATTTTTTTCTTAAATGTTTTTTGTTAATGCACAATTTTTTGGTCTGTTTGTAGCAAGGTATAACAATGACTCTATTACTCCTTTATACATTGTTTGATTTATTTTCTTTTCATGTTCATCTTTATCTATTTTAATTGATGTGCTCATGGGGGTTTTCATATGACTACCACTTTCTAAGGCATACTTTTTAATTAGTTCTTTAAGTACTTAAATTGATTTAGAAAGATTCCACTTTCTAATTGTTGTACTTGAAGTCTTAGGAAGTATTTTAATTACCCTATTAAACTCATTTGAAATTTAGATTTCATTAAATTTTTCACAAAGTTTATCATTAGTGTGACCAAATATAATGTCATCCACTTAGATTTGCACTAGCAATATATGTTCCTTATGCTTTTTAAAGAACAGAGTGGTATATACTTTACCTCTTTCAAATTTATTTTCACATAAGAATGTTGAGAGTGTTTCATATCATACCCTAGGTGTTTGTTTTAATCCATATAGTGCTTTGTCTAACCTATACACATATTTTGGATATTCAGAGTCTTCAAAGCGAGGAACATAAACTTCCTCTTGCAGCTTTCCATTTAGAAATACGTTTTTTACATCCATTTGATAGACTTTAAATCCTTGATATGCAGCATAGGTAAAAAACATTCTTATGGCTTCTAGTCTTGCTACAGGGGCAAAGATTTCATCAAAGTTTATTCCTTTTTCTCGTTTGTATCCCTTAGAAACAAATCTAGCATTGTTTCTTATGACTATTCCATTTTTATCAGATTTGTTTCTAACTACCCATTTGCAGCCTACAACTGGATAGTTCTTGCGTCTTGGTGTTAGATACCATACCTCATTTCTTTGGAACACATTTAATTCACCTTGCATAGCATCAATCCAGTTTTCATAGCAAAGGTTTTGAGATTGTTGATCAAAATATTGAACCTTTCATAGAATGTTGTCAAATTTTCATCAGATTTCATTGAGATCCAATCGCATTGTTGTATTAGGACACCCTTCTTGTTCTCCCTTATTTCGTTGGTTCTTTCTTTTCTGAGCAGTAGAGCTTCCCATGCCTCCTTTGCAACAGTTGTATAAATCACTATTTCAAACATGTTTTCATCAAGAGCTTTGAATATCTGGTTTTGAACTCTTCTATCAACCAGCACCAGATCTCAGTCTTCTTTGGATCAAAGAGTCTTTGGTCTGTATACTTCTTTTGTTGCATCCATTGGATCTGGCATTATTGGAATATGAGGTAGATCAATGATGATGTCTTACATTCTTTCGACAATTGAATTGAGATGTGCAAATATCCTTAGTTTTCAATGGTTGAACTTGTCAAATGAACATGATGGAGATTCTCCACTGTTAGGACACTTAGGAAGATTTGGTGGTGCCATTATTCTTCATAGAAATAAACTGTTAGTAACTTCTTTGCAGATAAGATAATGACCTTTTCTTTTCACAAACTATTAAGTCTAAAAAGTCAAGCTCTGATACCAATTGTAAGGTCCAAGATATAACCTAGAGGTAGGTTAATTAAGTTTTCAACAAATTTATGCAGCGAATTATATGTTTTTGCAGACCACTATTCTATGCAGACCACTGTAGCGAACACTTGATGGTCTGCTGCAGAACTTCAAATTCTTCGAATTTGTCTCTGTTTGGCTGTGAAGGTTAGTTTCTAATAGTTCTAAATATTAGGTAGTAAAAACAAATAAAGGACACAATATTTACATTGGTTCGGACACTTGTTATCAATTGATAAATAAGAGCTTAGTCTAGTCTTCCCTTGGTGATGAGTGTAGTCAAGCCAAGAGGTGAGTATCACTATCTTCTTGTTTGTAGCTTAGAAGAAAACTACTTTTACAAACTAGCTAACTTGTACAAAAAATGAAGACCCACGACCTTTGCAGAGATTCAATATTCTGAACTCGTGTCCCCCACCATCTTGTGTCTGATGTTAGTAGTCCACTACATCAGAATTTGTGTCGTTGCTGTCTGTACCTCAAATCTTGGTTTGAATGACTTCAAACCTTTGACCCCATCTCAGCAATCATATCTGCTGCACTCCAGTCTACTGCAACCTTTAGTCTGCACCTAATCTTTGTCGCATCCCTAATCTGTATCCCATACTGCAACCCTAGTCTGCACCCAGTCTCTACTGCAACTCTAGTCTGCACCCAGATATGATGCATTTCATGCATTGCTGTGTTGGTCCTTGTCTGCAAGTTCATTCCCAAATCCTGAAGCATTTGTAAGTCCTTTGTTGCCCATGCATACCTTAGCTACTTAGCCAAAATCCTTTGTAGTAGTCTGCATCTGGTGGTTCACACGATGCTCATCATCTGTAGCCGTCTGCTCTTCAACATCCGACCTAAACTGCAACTATGTACTTGATTTCTGGCCTAAGCACACTAATAACATCATGAAATTACATCTCATTTTTGTTTCATCAATTTTTATACAATTGGAGGGATTGTATATTCCTTTCAATAGGTTATATTATTCTTTTATGTATAACCTAAAATATTCATGTCATAATTCGTAACAATAAATTATTCTCTTCTATTCAATGCTATGGTATATTGAGTTATGATATAATACAACATGAATTGATCTAGGTATATTCTCATCTTGCCTAGGTTAATTATTGTTAGTTGATAGTTTATTCTCATATGGTTATCATATTTTAGATAAAACATTAGTTAGGTTTCACCTAGCTATAATATATGTCGAAAAATATTTTGGAAGAGAAAATGAACATCAATGAAGAAATCCTAGAAATGAATCGAAATACATTGTTATACACCTTATTTTCGATTAATTTTCGAAATGAAGAGAAAATATTCTTGTCACTTCTTTTTGTTGGACTCCTTCCTTTATAGAAGTTCTAACTATTCCTTGTCAATGTTGGTCAGCTTCTCACCTATGCCAACTTCAGTTCTACTGTTGTCTGCATTGATCCTGTAATGAATGATAGTCCCTAAGGGACTGAGTTCTGGCCTTTTAGAAGTGCTTTTCCTCTTTGTTGAGTGCGTGAGTCTTTTTCCTGTATCTTGTAATCCTTGCCTCCACTTCGTGCACCTTCTTTAAAGCTGCATCAATCTGATCTCGTTTGACAATCACTTCAGTTTGAATTTCTACTTGTGTGGTTATTGTTGACCATATAGTTATTATAGTAGAGATGATCTTGCTATACAGACATGCCAATTCCATTTCTATAATAGAAGCAAGAGCATTCTCTACTGTAGTAGAGGTTCAATTATTATCATGGAGGCCGAGGTTGTGGTAGCTTGTTGTGCTTATACCCTCCTGAGGTCAGCTTCAATATCCTTTTTGATGTATCCCATAGCAGCTAGTTCCCTTCTTAGTTGTACTTGTGGACCTTCTTGATCTGCAGTATACTGTTGTTGAGCTTGCATAATGATGGAAAGCAGATCATCATCGGCTATTGTTTTCAGGAATTTCAATGCCAAGTTGACTTCATGATAAACAAGAGTTTCTCTTGGCCTTGGCAGTTTCATGTTTTAGGATGTCACTTCCTCAACAATGACTGGTGGCAGAGGGTCTACTTTTGATCTTACTATAATAATGACAGTAGACTGTCCTTCAGTTTTCTCTAGTGCTGGATCTATTGCAGTTTCGACTTGTGTTGATGAATCTACTGTGTTTTCTTGTTCTTCTGCATTGAACTAGGGTTGGTATACTATCGACGTGTCACGATGTCCTGTAGCTAATGGACTGATGCTTCTTGTGGTAGAGTCCCTTGATGGTTGCGTAACATTATCTCCTCCAGAGATGTCTTGGAATATCAGAAATAGTTGCCTTCTCTCATCTTTTAAGGTATCCAAAATCAATTTCCTTTTTCGTCTCCTTTAATGGCTTAGGATCGCCTTCCTTGTCTGCACCTTTGACTTTGCTGCAGGTGCTTTCTTGGGGGGTTTTATCTTTGTTAGTTGCTTCAACTTTCTCCACTACTACCTGTAGTGGCTCATTGAAAACTAGGGAAATGGTTTGCTTTGACTTTCTTGATGAACCCCTTTGGCTGTTTACTAATTTTTTCATATCTATCTGTTTTGATGCAGTCCAGGCCTTCCCAACTTTGTCTGATAGCTTTAATTTGTTCTTGAAGAAGTTTCTTTATTAGTACTCTTTCATAGAGGGGTTTCTTCTCATATAATACTTCAGAAAAGTGATGCATCAACAATTGAGCCCAATTGGGCCTGGTTTTCATGATGATAGAATACATGACCTCTTGTTGATCGTTTGTAATCTGATCCTTGGTCGTTTCTCAAGACATAATAGCCTTCTTCATTACATCTGCTAGGAATTTGTAAGGTACTAGAATTTCTCTTCATGGTTCTCATTGATGTGTTCTTTCATTAGCATAGCTAGTCTGCCATTATTCATTGTTTCATCCGAGACTATGGGGCTCCCTTCGTTAGGAACATTCAGGTTATTCTCAAAATCCGTTGCTTTGATAGTGCTTCTTGTCCCATTGCTTGCGGTATAGGTGATGCTCTATATATCTTTAGCAACTTTGGCTTTGAGAATAAATTCCTTGACTTCCTTCTCATAGATTCGGCTAGTTGTTTCAGAAAGAGTCTTCAATCC